>JABYPW010001535.1:0-14869 GCA_016880775.1 Phymatotrichopsis omnivora
GAGAACTGTTGTATTCCAACTTTTATGAGTCTTGTAGTCCTATGACGGAAACTAAGGCAAAGGAGTTTTACCTCTGCTCTTGTTCTCTTTCTATTTTTTCGATCTCTGCTTTTTCCTAATCTTTTTTTTTTTAATTTCTAATTATTATTTTCCTCGAACGTCGTACTTTCGGTTAGTGCCATTTTCAGTTTTATTGTGCCGACGGTTTTCCCCTATCGCTTTCCCCTCCGTGACGTGTACTTTTGTGTAATTTATGTTCTATTTTTTTTCCCCCTTATACCATAGTGTTATATTACCACTGGCGTTAAATAAGTCGCCCCAAAAACATATGCATTCCGGTTCATAGTTGCATACTACGACAAATATTGTGCTACATGTCATGAAGTTACCATGTGGGTATATTTGGAGCATCCCCGAAAACTGGGAGTTTGCAGTAGTATCTCCATTCGGGAGGTTGGAGGGGAGGTGTTCGTGAGGCCGTTGATTAGTTCTGTTTGCTTCTCTTCTCTGCTTTGGAAAGCTGCGCCTATCTGTTGTCCGTCGGAGAAAAAGGGCAGCGAGATATAAAGGGGAAGTATAGGGTATATATATATATGGGGATAAAATTAAGAAACTGAAATAAAAATGAAAGAGGGATACTAGCTACTTATCCGTTTCAAAGCTCGGCTACGTTGAGAAGGTTTATCTGCGCCTGCAACTGCCTCGACCAACAGCAGGAGAACTGTTTCGGTGCTTTCGCTGCTACTGCAGCAGGATACACTCTGTTCCTAACGTTTTCGGCTCGCACAAAGCTCTGGGCTGTGGACGACTCGATTTTGCCTCAGTCTTGTGGACGTTTCAACTCCACATATATATTTTCGAGGAAATTCCGGTTGCAGAACTGGCACTGCGGAAAATTTAAGTTAAGGCTACCGATTTAATGCAAAATTAGCCACGCTCCTGGGGTCTTCGCGCACGTCAGTGCGTGATACCTGTATAGATATCCATAGAAATATAAAAAAATAGTGTTACATAAATTATTACACATCTTGTTTAGCATATTCCGTATGGTAAAGGCTTAGCATTCCGTGTTATGCTTAGGGGGGGGTAGAAGACACATAGTAATGCGGTTAACTCCCCATTCTTAGTCACATCTCACGTTCTCGACTCAACACCGATCCCAGCCGTAGAATTCCAGCAAATCAGGAGCGTAAAATGTCACCAACATCTGCTTATCGTATTTAGATAATCGTAGCTAGGTATTACACTAGCCAGTGATTTTTTTTTTTTTTTTCTTTTTCTTTTGCTTGCCTGCATCCGAGTATGTACCTAAGAATTTGCAAGAACGGACAAATGAAAAAAAAAACTGGAAAAAAATAAATAAAATAAAAATAAAAATAAAAAAAGGCCTAGTTCCTCTAGCTTCGTACATTCATACCTATCATGAGTTCCTTGGTGTCCAGACTCCAGACGGGGGCGGATCGAAGCCGATGGAAAACGGTAGACGGCGGCCTGCAGAACCCTCACATATCAGCCTCACTACAGATATGGAGTTAAGGCTCATCTGCCAAGCCATCTGACAAAGACCTCCCATCCACTCGCCTCCTCGCCTCAATATTTATAGTTCCCCCCAAGCTTCCTGCTTCCTTCATCATTTGTTGATCTTCTCACTTTTCTACTCCTTCGCATTCTACTCTTAAAGCTGCCAAGCACAACCTCAGGAAATATCCACCGCATATTTAATCAGAACCAGTAGTCGCCATGTCTGACGATTGGGATTCCATCACCAAGATTGGATCAAAAACTCGCGGCGCTAGTCAGCGTGCCACTGTCGCGAGAACTCAGTCCGAGATCAACGCTGCTAGGCGTCAGGGAAATGTTGTTGCTACCGAGAAGAAGGTATGATCATTTTTCGCTGTTGGATCTTTTACGCTGTGCTTGAGGTGCTGATGGGGTTTACACAGTATGCTGGCGGAAGCAACAAAGTGCAGAGTACCGACGGGCAACGATTGACAAAGGTTGACCGCGAGAATGAGGTTGTTCCGCCCCCGACAATCGATAAAGAGGTTGGAAAGGCTATGGCGAAGGCGAGACAGGATAAGCAGCCGCCGATGACACAGAAGGTGAGTTTGATGTGGGGGGGTTCTTCTCGCACAACGGTCTAGCATGTGAATTGCCACGAGTGGTGAGTTCGGGTATCTTGTACTCGGGATGAGAGTACTTGATATCGCGACTCTTTCGCAGTGGTGTCTTAATGAATAGACTGCGTATACTGTCCTCAGTTATTACTTGCTACTATAGATAGCAACTGGGTGCTGACGCATAACTGCAGGACCTTGCCACCAAGGTGAACGAGAAGCCATCTGTCATCAACGACTACGAGTCCGGTAGGGCCGTGCCTAACCAGCAGGTCCTTTCAAAGCTCGAGAGAGCTTTGGGGGTCAAGTTGAGGGGTAAAGGTATAGATCGCATATTCCCATACGGTGTCTTCTCTGCGTGTGGAGCTCTTTGCTGATTCTGCTATAGAAATTGGTTCCCCTCTTGGCCCGAAGAAGAAATGACGGGTTTGCAAGCAATAAAAAGGCCTGTGTTATTAGCGGATTGATTTTTGTTTTTCGCCTCCCCAATTTAAGGTAGCATGATAAAGTTTATTTTTTATTTTTTATTTTTTATTTTTTTTTTTACGATAGCGGGTGAGGGAAAAACGGTTTTGTCGGTGATGGTATGGCATAGAAATCTAATGTATCATGAAATATTTGGGACTGGTGTGTGGGGATAGGGTTACTTTCCTTTTTTCTTCTACCTCACTTTTTTTTTTTTTTTTTTTTTTTTTCTCGCTTTTGTGTTCTGATTTGTGGGGTTGGAACTGCGACATTTTACGGCAAGGGAATGGAGGAATGGTGTTGTGCTTTCTGATTTCTCATTGCTTCTTGTCTTCTGGGTATATGGACGCGCTGCGGGAGTGTGGGGAAGTGTTTTTCATAGACCATATGATGCAGATGAAATTCTGTTGATGGGTGCTCCTTATCATTTTTAGAAGGTGCTTCGTGCGGTTAGATATAGACATACATAGACCAATACATCACAGCAAATTCATTTGCGCCTGCACGTAATTCTCAAGCTTTTTGGGCGTTGGTAGAGAGTAAGAATTCTTTACTGAAGTTATGTACATGTACTTGTATATGTATGCACTACAACGGGGTGCTAAATATGCACATGTATGTATATGGTGTTTGGGATATTGCACATACATGTACATGTAAGAAAAGTCTCATGAGCTGGAGCCCGCTGAGCGAAACATCTGCATGTCTAATTACTATGGTATCTATGCAGGGCTTTGTGTCCACCGAATTGCAAACTAAGTCGGTATATGTGCTCCAAAGAACATACATGTAAAGTACATGTATGTACATTTTCTCTGCAACACATCGGGGCCCAGGCGGCAAATGTCCCTTCTGTAGAGTACATGTACATGTACAAGTAATGTAGGTTTCTCCTGACGAATTATGCTCCATTGACATACACTCGAGCGAGCAGGCTACAGTTTGAGTTAAGTTATAGTACTAGTCGGAGAATTTCTCGAATACACAGACGCAGGAATGTTCTAAATAATAAACAATAGCATTATGCATGACCTTGGGGGTTCTCTGCTTGAGGATTTTAGTTGTTTTATCCGCCATCCTGGTACGGGCCACCCCAAATTGACCCTTTCCAAGTAGAGTATGTCTAGGGACCCTTCGATGAAAAATAATAGAGCAGTTAGTAAACTATTTGTCAAGGCAACGTTTGGAGTAAGAGTCACAATGTAAATTTTTTTTCTGTGCGCAAAAGTAATCGGTAACGTGGTCTCTCGGAAGGTTTGGGGGAGGGGGTACATAAGAGTTGCGCAACAGCAAAAGGAATTTGCATGACGATTACTCCATCCATCTACACACCGGACAGAAAAAATTACGGATCCAAAAAAAAAAAAAAAAAAAAAAAAAGATCTCACTACCTCGCTGCAGATGGAATAACCCGAATTAGGGTGCCTGTCTTCCAAAATTTGCAATTCGTTCTTTGCCGTCTTTTCTGGCTGCGAGTTCACCTGCTTTTGTCGGTGATTTGCGTTTACTACTGTTGCATACAGAAGGTCGAAGGTGTGGGAATCCCGATTTTATAAAAAAATAAATAAATAAAATAACTTGCGGTTTAGAACATTTCTGATTCGCCGAATCGCACTACGCATCCCTCCGGCGTCTACGCACCTCTGAAATAAAAAAAAAAATCACCAGCGCGCTTTGCGTCTGCTCTGTGTCACTTTTGCTTGCGCAGGACGTGTGCCCCTCTCCTTTTTGTGCTCCGTCACTTTTTTTTTAACTGGCCCCTTTTCCTGTCCCAACCGTCAACTTGGCTTCCTCCGTTATTTTCAGGGCGGCCGCCAGTAGTGGAGGTGTCGGTCCCAAGTCGTTTCCGCTTTTGCGCCTGTGCCCCGCAACCATCCCCCACCATCTTCACCGCATACCTACACTCACTGCGCTGCGTGCGTTTCCGCAGAGAGCTTTCTCGTTAACGAGTTTCAAGATGGTCGCTGAAAAGATTGATGGGAATGCTGTTGCGAAGACGATTCGCGAGAGGATCAATCGGGATATTGCGGCGAGGCAGGAAACGTTCAAGAGGTATAGGCCGTCGTTGACGATTATTCAAGGTGAGTTTTTTCAATCTTTTCTTTTCCTTTTTCCTCTTTTTCCTTTCCCCGTTCTTTTCATTCCTACCCAATTGCATGTGTGTGTGTATATATATATAATTCGTGCAAATCGCAATTTTTTCTGGGTGTTGAGTTATTAGTGGATGAAAAAAAATTCGATCTTTTTTTTTTTTTTTTTTGATTTCTTTCTACGAGCTGTGGTTTACTGATATCTGGCATGGAAATATGCAGTTGGCGATAGACCGGATTCCAGTAAGACCCTGCTCTCACGGCGTATTTGATTGTCATTACTATGGCAGGGATCCCTCTAACATTCAAATTTGCAGGCACCTATGTCCGCATGAAGTTGAAAGCCGCCGAAGAGGTTCGTGCTTTTACCCCATAAAATCTTATTTCAATATTTAAATACGTGATACTGACTTTCAACAACCCTCAGGCCAACATCACCTGCACCCTTGTCAAGCTTCCTGCGGAAATCTCCGAGGCCGAGGTATATAAAAAGAAATAAAATATAATAACTCTTTTTTGCTGAAAAAGTCACGCTGTTAATTCTAATGCCACGGTATACAGCTTCTGGAGAAAATCGAGGTCCTCAACAACGATCCCTCCGTCCACGGTATTCTCGTTCAACTTCCCGTCCCCAAGCATATTTCCGAGCCTGCGGTCACCGGCGCCGTTTCCCCTCTCAAGGATGTCGACGGATTCGGCGCCACCAACGTCGGTGAACTTGCGAAGAGAGGTGGACAGCCTTTGTTCACTCCCTGCACGCCAAAGGGTGTGATGGTGCTCTTGGAACAATCTGGTGTCGAGATTAAGGGTAAGCATGCAGTTATTTTAGGAAGAAGCGACATTGTTGGCTCGCCGGTGTCATACCTTCTCAAGAACTCGCACGCCACTGTCACCGTTTGCCATTCCCACACTCAGAACTTACAAGAAATCACCAAGCAAGCCGATATTTTGGTCGCCGCCATTGGCCAGCCGCAATTCGTCAAGGGTGAATGGCTCAAGCCCGGATGCGTCGTCGTAGATGTCGGAACCAACTACATGGAGGATGAGACCAGGAAATCTGGACGGCGTCTTGTTGGCGATGTTGACTTCGAGTCTGCTAAGGAGGTTGCTTCGAAGATTACCCCTGTACCCGGTGGAGTCGGCCCTATGACTGTTTGCATGCTTCTGGAGAACGTTGTTGCTTCGGCAAACAGGTTTTACGAGGAGATGCGCTCCAGGAAGATTACGCCTCTGCCTGTAAATTTTCAAAGGCCGGTCCCTAGTGATATCACTATTTCTAGAGCTCAACGCCCCAAGAATATCAAGACTGTCGCCCATGAGATTGGAATCACCGAGAACGAATTGGAGCTGTATGGTGCGTACAAGGCGAAGGTTCACTTAAACCTTCTGGAGCGTTTAGGCCACAGGAAAGACGGAAGATACGTTTTAGTGGCTGGTATCACTCCTACTCCTCTAGGAGAGGGCAAGTCGGTATGTACATGGAATTTGTGTTAATTTTGTGAACTTATACTGATAAGGATTAGACCACCACTATGGGTTTGAGTCAAGCCCTCGCTGCGCACCTTGGAAAGATTACTTTTGCCAACGTCAGACAGCCCAGCCAAGGGCCTACCTTCGGAATCAAAGGGGGCGCTGCTGGAGGTGGATACAGCCAAGTCATTCCCATGGATGAATTCAACATGCACTTGACTGGCGATATCCACGCCATCACTGCCGCTAATAACTTGTTGGCTGCTGCAATTGACACCAGGATGTTCCACGAAGCGACGCAGAAGGACAAGGCCTTGTATAACCGTCTTGTCCCCAAGAAGAAGGGTATCCGGCAGTTTGCCCCGGTCATGTTCAGACGTCTTAAGAAGTTAGGAATCGACAAGACGAACCCCGATGATTTGACTGAAGAGGAAATTAGAAGATTCGCAAGGTTGGACATCGACCCCGAGACTATCACTTGGCGAAGAGTTCTCGACGTTAATGACCGTTACCTGAGAGGGGTTACTATTGGACAGGCACCTACCGAGAAGGGGATGAGCCGCTACACCGGTTTCGATATCTCCGTTGCTAGTGAATGTATGGCCGTATTGGCTCTTTCCAACAGCTTGGCAGACATGCGCGAGCGTCTTGGACGTATGGTTGTTGCTACTAGCAAGAGCGGTGAACCGGTTACTTGCGATGATATCGGCGTCGGAGGAGCCATGACTGCTTTGATGAAGGATGCTATCAAGCCCAACCTTATGCAGACGCTTGAGGGAACTCCCGTCTTTGTCCATGCGGGTCCTTTCGCCAACATTAGTATCGGAGCTTCGTCGGTCCTTGCCGACAAGATTGCGCTGAAGCTCGCCGGTACCGAGGAAGGCGAGAACCACGACGAAAAGACCGGTTATGTTGTTACCGAGGCTGGATTCGACTTCACCATGGGTGGTGAGCGATTCTTCAACATCAAGTGCCGTTCCAGCGGACTGGTCCCCGACGTTGTCGTCATTGTCGCGACTGTGAGGGCATTGAAGGTTCACGGTGGTGGACCCGAGGTCACGGCGGGCGCCCCGCTCCCGGAGGAATACCGCACCGAGAACGTGGAGCTTCTTCGAAGAGGCTGTGTCAACCTTGCCAAACACATTGCCAACGCCAAGCGCTATGGAATTCCTGTCGTCATTGCCGTCAACCGCTTCGAGACTGATACCGAAGATGAAATTCAGTGCATCAGAGAGGAAGCTATCAAGGCTGGCGCCGACGATGCGGTCCCGGCTAATCACTGGGCCGAGGGAGGTAAGGGCGCTGTTGAGCTGGCAAAGGCTGTTATTGCCTCATCGGCGAAGCCTAAGGACTTTAAACTCTTGTACGATACCGAGAAGACCATCGAGGAGAAGATGGAAGTAATTGCCAAGGAGATGTATGGTGCCGATGGAATTGAGCTTAGTGAACTTGCCAAGAACCAGGTTGAGACATACAAGAAACAGGTAAGTGCACAGGATGCGTGGAGATAGGCTTATTTGAGCCAAGAATGGTGGTTAACGACTTGCATTTTGGTAGGGCTTTGGAAATTTGCCGATTTGCATTGCGAAGGTATGTCATAGGCGCAAGAAAGTATTCGAATAAACAAACAGGCTAACTTGCGGCAATTGGATAACAGACGCAATACTCCTTGTCTCACGACCCTGCCCTGAAGGGGGCTCCTACAGGCTTCATTGTACCTATTCGCGATGTCCGTTTGTCGCCTGGCGCCGGGTACCTCTATGCAAAGGCGGCCGACATCCAGACCATCCCGGGTCTCCCGACTGCTCCGGGTTACTTGAATGTTGATGTTGACTTGGAGACCGGCGAGATTGAAGGGTTGTTCTAGAGCGTTTTTTCCTTTAGAAGACTAGACAATTAGAAATTGCGAGGTTTTGTTTCAGTTATCGTTTGCTTTTGTCGCATAATCTGTTAGATAGAAAACGGGAGGGACGGAATGAACGGCATAAGTTCAGGATGGGATGACGATGATTTCAATAATTGGCGTAAAAGGTTTTTTTTTTTTTTTTTTCTTTTTTTGAAAAATAAAAAGAAAGAAAAGAAGAAAAAAAAAAGAAGAGGGAATACGAGTATTTTTTCAACAATGTATATTCTTTTTTTTGCTTCCTGCATCTAGATATAGAAACATGATTCTTTGCTCTGGTGTGGAACGAAATTGGGACCAAAAGTTATTGCATGTTGCATAATTGGATGGAGGAAACCTTCTCGCATATTGGTCCTATCAGAAAAGCAGCACCGGAACCGATACCTGGTGCCGATGGATTTGTTCCCATCGGCCGCTTTTTATCAGATGAGATGGACAGATGGAGGGGCAGATACCGCATGGGCTTTGCTACATACGTACTGAGTACTTGGTTACAACAATAAATGACCCCATCTTGGCAGTGGCAAAGTCACTCAGCCACTCAGGCGCAGTGACTTCGCCACTCATGCATTGCGATCACTTTTTTCCGTACCCTAGTACACACCCCGCACCATGCCAAATCAGCCCCAAAGCAATGGCTTCATACGACCACTCATGACCTGTCAACCCCACTAAGCCAGAGAATTTTTTTTTTCGACGTCTCCAAATTTGTTTTGCTTGGGCTGCCTTTGGCTGGACAGGGGCAAGGACTGAATGGCTTTGCATACTCGGACTCGGGAAAAAATACTCCCACCACTACTGTAACGTTGGTTGCTTCCCTGGCAAGTTGCAACTTCTGCCTCGCCGTCGGTGCTCACACAAAAACGAAAAACACCCCACCGCTGCAAAGCGCTGGATGCTGTTGACCGAGGTTATTACCCTCCGCCCCCATTCCCCCATTTCCGGAGCAATTGAGCTTGACGCTGCTCGACCCACACCCACAGTTACACACAGACCGCTGTTTGCCTGAAGTCAAGATTGACGTGCGCTTTGCCTTGGAATAGTTTTTTTTTTTTTTTTTTCTAGTGACCATTTTTCGTGTGTATGCTTTTGTTTTGCTAAGCGGATGTAGAAACTCGTGGTTGGACCACTTGCCTCACCCACACACCACCCGCAAGCCAGCCCAATAATCCATCCCCTCAGTGCCTCCCGCCGTGTTTGGGTGTCTAGTCTCCGTGAATGACCTCTCCTCGAGTCCCCTGCGGCCGGATCTTCCGCAGCAGCATCTGGAGCAAGGCTAAAACCCGAGCGTATCCTGCGAGCGTTTCATCCCTTCTTCACTGCAAACCACCTGCTGCTGCTGCTGTCGACACTGCGCCGGTATTTCGAAGCAACGCTATTTGGGCAAGACAGTTTTCTATCAGCATGGCTCGTGAAGGTGAGTTTCTGCTTTTTTTTTTTTTGTTTGCGTGTTGCCTTTGGGATTTGCTTTTGTGCTGTGATGTGTGGGGCGTGTCACATATGGCGGGGATGGTGGGATGAAGGAATGCGTGTTTGTTGAGGACAAGGGTAGAGAATTGTTGTGTTAACGGTACCGTAGTCCAGAAGATCAAAGTCAAGAATCCCATCGTCGGTATGTCTCCAGTCCACCTGTCAATTTTTTACTTCCATTTCTCTCGCTACTGCAAGACAAAGCAATGAATGCGGGGGAAAGCGTATTGTTGGGGAGGTGCAGTGCTGAGAGTAGTTGTGGCTCGAAATAGAGTTGGACGGCGATGAGATGACCCGTATTATCTGGGATCAGATCAAGAAGAAGGTGTGGGCCCGCGTATCTTTATAGCGATGTTGCTTCATGCATACGACGAGGATTACTAGTACTGACGAAATGTTTCATGCGCATACGAATGTAGTTCATATACCCGTATGACACCCTCGGTATTGGTTCGGTTATATGGATGTAAGCAATAAAGAAATTGACAAAAGAATTTTCGTTGATAGGTATCTTGATATCGACTTGAAGTACTATGATTTGGTACGTTTAGCTTATTCCCGGGATGATCTTTTTCGATTTTGGGCGTTTGCGGCTTTCACATGATCCAACATGCGCTGTGACCCGTAGGTTCGCGTGTTTCCGCATTGCATATTGCTGATGGTGTTGTGGTTAGGGTTTGGAGTACCGTGACCAGACCGACGATAAGGTCACTGAGGAGGCTGCCAAGGCTATCCTTAAGTACGAAGTCGGAGTCAAGTGCGCTACCATCACCCCCGATGAGGCCCGTGTACAAGAATTCAAGCTTAAGAAGGTAAGGGGTACCGAACACGCTGCAGTTTGGAGAATAGTAATAGACTAACCCGAACCATAGATGTGGCTCTCTCCCAACGGAAGTATGTTTCACCTGAATATACAAGTTTTATATGCTTGATCTGATATATCCGCAGCCATCCGTAATATCTTGGGAGGAACCGTATTCCGTGAGCCCATTGTGATCCCCCGAATCCCCCGCCTGGTGCCCGGCTGGAAGCAGCCCATCATTATCGGCCGTCACGCCCATGGTGACCAGTACAGAGCCAAGGACCTCGTCATCCCTGGCGCCGGAACCGTCGAGCTTGTCTACCACCCAAAGAACGGCGGTGAACCCGAGAGAATCAAGCTCTACGACTACCAAAATGGCGGGATTGCCATGGCCATGTACAATACGGACGACTCGATCCGGGGCTTTGCCCACGCTTCTTTCAAGCTTGCTCTTGACAAGGCCATGCCTTTGTATATGAGCACGAAGAATACCATCTTGAAACGATATGACGGGCGCTTCAAAGATATATTCCAGGAGATTTATGAGACCACCTACGAAGCCGACTTTAAGGCGAAGGGTATTTGGTATGAACACAGGTTAATCGACGATATGGTCGCTCAGATGATTAAGTCCGAGGGAGGATTCATCTGCGCAATGAAGAACTGTAAATCTACGAAATGCCCATGATATTTGAATGGTGACTAATCTACGCACAGATGATGGTGACGTGCAATCGGATATCGTCGCTCAGGGATTCGGTTCCTTGGGATTGATGACCTCCGTGCTCATCACTCCCGACGGCAAGACCTTCGAGTCTGAGGCTGGTATACCATCACCTATCATTCTCGACCATTCTACACCACTAGCTAACGTTGGTTTCTTTTTTTTTTAGCCCACGGCACGGTCACTCGACACTACCGTGAATACCAGAAAGGTCGTGAGACCTCCACCAACCCAATCGCGTCAATTTTCGCTTGGACCCGAGGTTTAATCCAGCGCGGAAAGCTCGACGAGACCCCCGAGGTTGTTGCCTTCGCTGAAGCTGTTGAGAAGGCTACCATTGACACTGTTGATATCGATGGCATCATGACGAAGGACTTGGCTTTAGCTTGTGGAAGGAAGGATCGTGAGGCTTGGGTTACTACTTCTGTATGATTTGCCCCCCCCCCCTCCCTCTTTTCTTTCTTTTCTTTTCTTTTCTTTTTCTTTTTCTTTTTAGTCATGCTTCCCCATGATATGAAAAAAATTGGGTCGCTGATGATATGCACAGGAGTACATGGATGCCATTGAGCGCCGTCTCAAGGCCGCCTTGAAGGAGAAGTTGTAGAAAAGAAAATAAAGAAAAATGATGTTTAAATTTTTTTTTATCCAAAGCAGTTAGGATTACCTTTTTTTTTTCCGCATAAATTTTTCTTGCCATTTTTCTTGTTGCATCATTAGGGATATTTTTGGTTTGTCTTTTTTTTTTCTTTTTTTTTTTTCGTTTCTATTTAGTTAAGAGTTTGGGGTTTATATATCTTGCTATATGTATATGTCAATGAAGGATTCATTTTTTGAGACACTCCGGAGGGTTGGAATATCGCGCTCTTCTTTGTTCTTTGTTATTGTTACTATTATTATTTGTTATCGAAGCGGGAGGAGTGGAGATGAGGGAGCGAACAATACTAAGTTCCGTGCGTTTTTATCTTACATTGAGTTTTTGAATTTTGCGAAGGCATATGGGCTTTCGAAGATGAATACCCCTTTGTGACACCAATGGTGCATACTTTTTAGGAACTTGCGAGTTATATATGGGGACTCAAGAGGCTTCGAGATTTTGGTTTTTGGTTGCAAATCGGGATTATGAGCCTACGCTTTTGACAGTGTTGTGTATGTGGTCACGTGAAGGAATCAACAAAGGGGTCACGTGAGGAAGACTCGGAAGCAATCACAGTATATCACTCGCCGCTGTATGGGGAAAAAAGCAACGATTGGTGGATGGAAGCATGGGTGGTTGGGTATACGAGGCAAGGAGATTTTTGCTATGGGTTTTGTAGACGTGGAAGGAGAGACGCCTTTCTGTGGTGGCATTGAGGGGGGGAGTTGGCGAAAATGAGGTAAAAGTTATTCTATGACAATTACAAGGCTGACGTGGTTAAGATGAAGGATAGAAGAGTGATGTATTTCTAAAAAAAAAAAAAAAAATTCCCGTCGATTAGGGCCGGACCGGGGGAGACGGTGTCATGGACGAGTGGCCTCGATGGCATTGAAATTCTTTTATTTTCAAGCCTTGCTGCAGCGCCTGAAACGCTGATGGGCATCACTGCTGCCCAATAGATTCTGGAAGTGCGAAAATGCAATGCGGATCTTACAGATAGCTGCACGAAGCTGGCTGCGCTGCTGGCTGATTGGTGACAGCGAACTTGCTGGAAATTGCCGGCTGGCTGGCGCGAGGAGAGGAGCACGCTCATGCCAGGACGCTGTCCTGGCGTATGGAGAGCATTCTATATAAACACGAAAATTTCCTGCTAGGATGCTTCTTTTCTAATAATCGCTCTTCGCCTTCACGCACAAACATCATCACTCTTTACTCCCTTATCACTCCTTCTTTTCTGAAGCATACATCAGTTGCTTCTTGTTGACTGTCCATTGTGGGACTCCAATTGTTTTCGAATTTTATCAGCAGATAAGCCAATATTCGCACAGTACTATTTTTTTACGATTTTTTCTTTCTCTTCCCTGACCTTGCGCCTGCTCGGCCTTGAAGAGTCTATAAGCACTGAAGAACTTGGCAATCGTCTTCGACCATTCGGATACTTACGCAGCTTCTTTTATAGCTCACTCACTCTCTTGCTCTTTCTTCATAATACACTATAATAATTCGCTCCGCTCCTCCCTCTCCGTTCTTATCTTGGCCCCCCCGTTCACAGTTCGCAATGTCCCACCGGCACGTTTTGTACTGCCGGTCTCCACCCGTCACTCCTTCCGAATTTTACTGCCATTTAGGCCGGCCTCCAGCCCAAGGAAAACAGGCACCGTTCCCCGCGACTCCCAGCACTGAGACTTCCACATATGGATTTCTCAACGACTACTCTGGTAAATAACCCTCACCATCCATTGCTCCAAACACAGCTAACGTAACAAATCACTACAGCATTCTTGAGTGGCAGATACTCCTCAAGCTTCACATTCCCTTCCAGTGGCGGTATCTGGTCTATCTATGACAAGACGCCGTACGACCTCTACAATGGCGCGCGGCTGACCGACTCGGACACGAGTGTTCCGCAGACACCGTATCAAAGGTCCTCTCCCACATATTCCATCCCCATTCCGGAGATGTTCTTTGAGAGCCCTGATGGAGCTACGCCGCTACCGCCGCAGGAAGAGGGATCGTATGAGACTACTACCGATGATGATAGCATATCGTCACCGTGTGTAGATGCCAAAGGGAGGAAGAAGGCGAAGGTTCTAGTGAAGAGAAACTTTAACAGGAGAACTGGGGGGGTTAGGACTGCTAAGGCTGCGGCCGCAAAAGAATGTGGTAATACTGGCGATAAGAATCTGCGTTTCGAGGCCACCGGAGAAAAAGGAGTGGGACATAACGCCGCCGAACGGAACCTGGCTCCTGGTGCTACAAGAATAAAGGAGGGAACTGACCACAATGCTGCTGGGCCGACGGCAGGTGGGTGGCCCGCTCAAGCCCAAAACTGGTTTGGAGGACGTTTCTTCGAGGCTGTGGCCAAGTGCAAGGAGGCTGAGAGGTTGGGGTTGACGGCAAAACTGAAAACTACCCTTGGACTGAGTGAAGTTCGAAAAGGGGGTCGTGCAATTATGCCAATGCTGCCTGGTAAAGTCGATCACGGCGCTGGAATCAATGGAGATATAGGAAATGTAGCTGAAGGCTTCAGTGGCGGCAGCTACGATGGCAGGAACGCAGTGATGGATGTAGGAGGAAAGAGAAAGCCTTTGTCGCTGGAGGACAAAATAATCCTACATGAATATCTTGTTCGGACTATCATTGGATGGGAGGCAGGAATGAGGGCGAACAAGGTAATTTAAGTGCGCAGAATCATTGATCGAAGTAAGTCTCGACAAGAAGTGAAAGTCTGGTTAAGTGGGATTTCCTGACGGATTGATAGTATTGACCGTTCGGCTTCCCTACCCTCGTCGTGGGATGCGTTTGTTTTTTAGTCGTGGGGAGGAGGGCGCCGGGCATGTGACATTTTGTTTTCTCTTTATTTTTCATATTATTTTTCACCCCTCCTTTGTGCTAATGCTATTTACTAAATACCTTGTGTTACTTCTTGTCTTGTTTCTTACCTGTGTCCCTTTGTTGGGGTTGTAATGCATAGGGGTTGTAGGAGCTGGATTATCGGGTTAAAATCTGGTAATTACGGGTATAGAGTTTGGGGGTTGGAGTAAAGTTAAGATGTCGTGGATGTGTTTGTAATTATTACTGTACCTACCACGTTACTATCATGCGTTTTCTTCGCCGTTATTTTGGATTGTGTACCTCCTTTTCTGCTTCCTCCTTGGGTCTTTTTTTTTTTTTTTTTTTTTTTTTTTTTTTTT
>JABYPW010001536.1:0-14866 GCA_016880775.1 Phymatotrichopsis omnivora
AAAAAAAAAAAAAAAAAAAAAAAAAAAAAAAAAACCCACACTTGCCCCACAGTCCTCCACACTCTCCGCGTCTCCTTCCTCCTCCAATTCCTCGGCATCCTCCTCCCCGCTTCCCTCCGGTCTAAAAAATTGCAACCTCCTTAGTCGGTGGGCCAACCCCTCGTCTCTTCCATCCATCACCTTTGCCTTGGCCTCCTCCAACTCCTTCTTTCTGGCCTCCTCGCCCTCTCTAGATATTGTTCCAGCCTTTGTCGCCTCTCGCAGCACCTCCGAGTTCAGATCTATCAGTGACTCTAGAAACTCCGGCGCTTCCGCAACCATCAGCACCGAGAATGTTTGCAAAACTCTGCACCATGTTTTTGGGTCACGAGAGGGAATGTTCGGTGGGTATGGCGACACTGGATGGATGTGGAACTAGCTGTCAGCAGCCATTCCAGATAAGAAAGTTTACTTCTTAAATGGTCCCCTTTCCATGAGTAGTCTTTCCCGAAAGATCAAGATAACGCCAAAACATAATCTTTTAAAAGAGGGACAAACCATTTAGCGAACCCCCGTCGACGCTCCACGATCCGCTTCGCAAAGGTAGACCATCTATAGCCCTGTAGATTCTATCTTTGTAAAACTCCACCAACGCATGCCATGGCTCCCCTGCGCTAATAACGCTTCCGCCTTTGCCCTGACCCTTCAAATGACTCTTGAAAAACACCATCCAAGTGGACCCGATCATGTCTTCGTTCGAGGATAACCATTCTCCCTTCGCAACCCGGTGTAGAGTCGAATACGCTCGGAACCAACCATCGGGTACGAAGGAGAAAGACCAGGCATGTTGCGGCAGCAAAAGGATATCGAGGAGGGCGCCGTGAATGGGGAGGAGGGAGAGGAAGTGCTCGCGCCATTGCAAATTCGAGGTTGCTGGCGTGTGGAGGGAACGAGAGGTTAGATGGAGGGAGAGGAGATCTCGCGGAAGAAGATATGAGAGGATCTGGAGCAAGACTGGAGGTGGTATGTTAGCGGAGCTGTCTCTTCGAGGAACAAACAAGAAGTCGAGGGAAAGCGCGTGGAGAAGCGGGGAATTGGGTAATGACGAGCTAACTGTAGCAATCTATGCTATTTAATAGATCCTCCTTGGTTGCAGCCCGGTATAAGTAATCGGCCGACAACGAGAATGGAATTGGGGGTAAGGCATTGCCACAAACGCTGAGTATAAGAAGTGAACTTGCTTGTCAAAAGATAATGGAGCTGTTCCCCGAGACAAAGAAGACAAAAAGAGCAAGCAAGCAAGCAAACCCAATCCTCACCTTCGAGCGGAAGCTTCTCCAGCGACAGCGCGCCTTCCATTCTCTCCATCGCGGCTGGTTCGTTGACTCCCAGATTCGCACCTCGGTGACTATTTCTCCGAAAGCCCGCTGAAGGTTATCCCGCGGCAGCTAGCGGCGTAGTGGGCGTTGGTTTGGTCGAATGTCGAAATGTTGGGTCGACCGCGGAGAAATCATACAGAACGTAAGGGTTGCAGGGCCGCGGGTACCTGGTTGTTTAAAGAATTCCAAAAAGAAGCCCCAAAGAAAAATGTCAAATCGCAAGAGGGAAAGAAAATTAAACGAAACCCCGATCGACCACTCTATAGGAATACTCCCCCCGATTTCCCTACCCCTCCCACTGTACTCTCTGCGCACATCCTTCCACACTAAATCATCGCCAAACATAGAGCGAAGGGCCAGGCAATCTAAGAGAAGCCCGCCTGTTTGGGTCCTGCTGAGGCTGCCTCGTCCTCGTCAGCGTGCATCTCCCGGACTGCCAGGTGAGCCTTGGGCCTCTTTTCGCTCCCACCAAAAGCACGCAGACGTCTTGGCGGGATGGTGTTGCTTGGCGGGGTCCTTTTTGCTTTCTGTTTCTTTTTCCATCCATGTGTGCAACGCGAAGCCCGCCGCCGCGTTGCGAACATGTATTGCATATCCTACTTGGTAATGAGACTCCGCCGCGGCCGTGGGTGTAGTGAGATGCATGAGATGGGAGGCAGGGACTGCGGTGCCCACTGCCGTAGCGAGAGTCACACATGTGCATTGGGAGCAGGAATTTTCCCTGTTGCAGTACCCGCCAGGAAAGATTCCTTTGAGGTAATCCGTTCAGGGAGCAACGGTCATGGAAAGTGAGCATGAGGAAAAAAAACGAGGTAATATATGAGACACGGAGATCGAGGGGACGCGCGGGGAGCTGGAGTGGGAAGGAGAAGTGCTTCCGCTAAGGTTACCTCTACATACACGAAGACATTTCAAAAATCCTTTCTTTTTTTTTTTTTTTTTTTTTCTTTTTTTTCGTTCTTAGTAGAAGGTTAGCATAGATATGCTAGTCTTGAATTGCATGCTTACGCGTACTCAGAGCAGATAGAGTTTATGTATTTAGCGCTGAGATTACGGTAACGTAGAAGATATGTAATGTAGGTACACTATCCTCGACATAACTACTTCAGGGAAGACAACCGGAACAAAGATTTGAGTACATGTAGTAGATATCGCTAGTTGAGTTTTATACCTCTTGCCTCAACGGCCACGAGGAAGGCCCAGGGGATATACAAATATAGCACATGTCTCTGGAGTAAACCGCCTAAATAACTTTCCGACTCATCACAGGCTCCAAACGTAGTTCACGACATATCACACCCTCTACAGCGTTGCGACTGTTGTTGGATGGGCGGCCAGGGGCTGCTCGACGCAGGATATATGTTTCCTGAGTAGCTCTTTTATGGAACGCGCATCCGGCACGATATATCTATTTATCGATCTTAGAAGTATAACATGCTCTTTGAATGTTGTTTTTTTATTCAATGACAGGGCCATTTATGCATAGATCAATGCTTCAAAACATACCCGTACGGGTTGCAGCGCATGTTTGGGGGGGGAGGGTTGAGTTCGGTGGGCGGGAGAAATGGCATGGCTCGACTCGAGCCCGCCGCGTAACGATTTTTTGCAATGGACCAGGACGAAATACATATAAACGACATTTCGGAATTTTTTTTTTTTTTAAAAAAAAAAAAACACAAGGTGGTCTTCGGTGTACCAGTTGTAATGGCGGCCAGTGGCCACTGACTACGGAGGAGTGGAAGCTGCGGGAAAGGCTGTGGTATAGGTGTCGTTATATGACACCGAAAGTCGTATCGACGATGTCTCACGCTACTCACGAACCTATATTAATTAGCAGAGCCGAAAGGAAGCGAGCATCGCCTCGCCTTTCTGACGCTCGAGAATCTAGGCCAGCGCGGCTTGCGTCGTGGCGGTGGTGGGGGTTCAATTGTGATTTGTTGGTAAAATATTAAATTTAGAAAAAGTAGAAACCACATCTATTAGTACTTTAGTGAAAGTCGCAAGCCTGCCTGCCTTCAATAAATAAATATAAATCAGTTTGATCTTGTTGCAGTAACGTTGCTATAGTCCTTTGTACGTCGCATGGACTCAAATCCTATCCGAGTCGCTTTGCGATGGCCGGCAACAACTGAGGAATATATAAATGCTGGAACAATTTGTTCCTTTCATCAAGTTTCCCTTAAGCTTAGTTGTGTAATATATGCAGAGTACAAATACATACATGTTCCCGCTCTGGTTGGCTCCAAAAAACAAGGATATTTAACGTGGAATGGCAGATGCAAGATTTGGCCATGAGCACTTGAGAACGGCAGGCATTATTGAATCAGCAATGACCGTTAAGGATGCAAGAACACCAGGGTGATATGCTGGCTTTCCCTAACCAGGGTTCACATTTAGTAAGTGATCCAGGTGGTGGCGAGAAATCTGATTGCAGTGATACGAGAGGCGAAAATTCGAGTGTGACACAGCCGTAAAGTGGGAATGTTTGCCATGAAGCTTCAGCAAGTGCGACCGCGGGCTATACACAATTGTCAAGGACGCTTACAAAGGCATTGAAACTTCAACCATTTCCCGTCCACGCCATTCAGATCAGTCATCCAGCATACTTTCCCAAGGTGGCATTTTTTTTTTTTTTTTTTTTTTCGCTTTAAATAAGGTTTCTTGGAAAATGCAAAACATTTGAGGGAAGATATTAATGGGAACTAAGAACAGCAGCAGAGAGACTTGTGGAATAAATCGTTCATGAATATGGAGTCCATATTTGATTTTCAAAGGATGCCGAATTTATGCAAGTACCTAACATTTGTGCACTGCACTGATCCAATTTTTGAAACTGTGGCAATACAATGTCACTCACATATCAAGAAATCGAAAAAGTTGGGGCGGAAATTTTTTTACATGCACTCCTTCTTGCCACTGTAATTACAGCCCGTCTCCAGAGAAGGTATGCGGTGCCAGTGCACTTGCCCATGTAATCTTGTAGACATATATAGAAAATCAAATCACCCCATCGCGCTCGGGGTTTCGATAACAAAAAGAAACTAAGAACATAGATAGCGCATGTTCTACTTACGAAAGATAAATCTCCCTAAGAATCTGCTCGAATTTTCGATTAGCGGCTGCAGCAAAAACAAAATAAAATAAAATAAATAAAATAACACTGACCGTACACGTGCATTACATGTATTGTATGCATATGTGCTGGTACCAGCCACAACTCATGCGCGGGTGTGCAAAATGGCCAGTTTGCTCGTGCACATGCTCCATCGGGCAGGAAAATTCTAGTAACAATGGCAATCGGAAAGAAGGCTTCAAGCTTGACCCGAACACTGGCCTGACCTTTAGGTCATGCTTTTCAAAACCCAAGTGAAGCTAGTGAGCCGAAAGAGCTGTTAGATGAATCTTTCGCTTCGTGCCAACATATAAGACAAATCTACTAACTGAAATCAACGTTACTTTTGTGATAACCATGTGATTTTTTTCTTTTTCTGCAGATCACAAGGTCTCACTCGGCTATCAGCATGAAATACATGTACATGTACTAGCTGTTGAGGGTAAGTGATAGGAGCAGATATGATTGGACCTGCATTATACAAGCTGTTATTGGCAGCTTTCTTATAACGTCACAAATGTATATTTTGTATTTTTCTTGAAATTACTCTTACTTATCTATTATAATAAAATGAAAGAGGAACCTATGCTAACCCTTATGCAACCTAAATGGCATGCATGAAGAGGTAACTAGAATAAATTGCAAAAGACAATTTTATCCATTTCAAACCCCTATAAAGTAAAATTACAAATATAAAAAACTATACCTGTTCAAAGGTATTTTCAATTCTATTATTAACCCTGCTTTTACCTACCCTTCTCCCTTTATCACCAAAGAGTCTTTTATTTATTATAGCCTAGCTCCACCTAGCTGCTTAACTATCTTTGTACTTAGTATGATACTAGACACCTTATATATCTACTACTATCTCCATAACTACTGATTAATGATTATAATATATATATATATATATGAAATACATATAAATATTATAATTATCACTACAGCTAAGCATTAAATGATTAGTCCTTTAGAGGTAATACACTACAGTTGAGCTTAAGTGTACCTATGTGGCCTCCTTAGATAGTAGAGGGGGTAAAATTTATTTTATTTTATTTTATAGCCCTAAAAAGGTTATCTAAAAGAACCTCCTTATGCAACTATTACTAGTTATAGAGGATGTCAAAGACATCCATTGCAGATAGTAGTGTTAAGCTTCCTTAGATAGTAGGGGGGGGGGGGGGGGAGCTGATTGTGGAAGTTATCAATACAGCTCTCGGCAATCTGCTTGCATGTAACTCCGGAATTTCACCAGTGCCCAAAATCCCTAAAGGCGGTTTGTAAATTTTGGAAAAATGTTCAACTTCTTGGTTGTCAAATTTACTTCGGAAGTTTTTTATAATTTGCAGCTCACAGGCTATCACTCGTGATTTTTTCCGCTGTACCTGCACCACAGTGATGCAATGTGGATTCTTCTTCCCAGTTTTTCCCTCTTTGAATTTACTTTTCTTTACTTTCATTAGTATCGAATGATTGCAAATGGCTAATAGATGGCATTTGCCTCTCTACTTTACTGCTCCTTCATTTGCCTTTATTTTTCATAAAATGTGCGAATGATATCATGTGGCGCAAGTGGCAAATTTGAGATAGGCACCCTTGCTTCGCAAAGATATATATCTATCGGAGAGTAGATGGTCTTTTCCGCGACGGTTTACATATAAATTAGGAAAAGAGGGGATGGAACAACTTGGGATTCGAGTATCTTCGTTACTAACTCAACTGCTATCTATTCTGGAACAAGGCCCTACTTGTTCAAGCGGCACGTAGCTGATATTCTTGCTTTGCAGATTAGAATACAACAGGAGAGTACCAGCAGCAATGATCCCTCAAACACCCAAATTCTGCCTGTGATGGCGTCAACCAAATCACTTCCATCGCCGGCCGTTTTCGTGGGCTGCGGAGAAGCCGCATACTTTTTACGCTTTGTAGCACGTGTATATTTGGCATGTCTATAAAGCGGAATGTCTACCTGTCTACTTCCGAAGCACGCCTGGCATGTCACTGGCTCTTTTTCTCTCTCACCACTACATGTACGTCAAGTGATGCCAACCACGCCTAAAATGTGAGTGCTATCCAAGGGTAATGATTTTTAGAGCGCATCTTGTGTAGCTTGTACAAGAGCAATTACGTTAGGTATTGCTTACATATATAGCATGGCTTTACAATAGCTGCGTCGGCGTCTAATGCATAAATTATCCGCATGGTAAGGAAGAAGTTGTTTCAGAAATTCGTATTTCATTCGTTGTCGAACGCAAAACAGCCCCATATCCGTTTTTGCATTTGCACGCGAGCCAAAAAATTTCGTTACCGTTTGCAGACAGCAAAAACCGATATAGGAGTCTTTTGCTCCAAAATGAGGACATAGTCTTATATACCCCCATTACCTCAGTGGCAATTGGGAAGTCTTACCCTCGTTCCCCATCTTCTTCCTCAACGTATGCGGCCTACTCAAAAAAATGCTTGACTCAACAATGACGAAGCACGTAGATTGGAATGTTGGCACATAAATTAATATTATAAGTATCTCTAGATCCGATCATCCCCCGGCGTTTGTGCGTGCATGTAGCGCAAGGTCATACTTGGTGGCTTAGTCGTGTGTATTTTTTAGTGTTTGTGACATTGAAATGTGATAGTGAAAGCCACAAAATGGGACACACGGATCACGGCTGTGCAATGAGAAGCCGAGAGAAGAACAGTCACCGCCCTAGCCACAACTTTCCAAGCCACCATTGAGTCTACGAGTACATTTATACATACGTACCCCCAAACATGTGGAGGTGGCGGTGGTAAAGCCACACTGTGCTTCGTGCACGCGGCCTTGGCGCAGCTCATCCCCTCAGCCACCCTTCACCGATTCCTGAGACCTTACATATGCATACGTATACTCCAGCCCGCAACAGCTCGCAGCGTTTCCCATAAATTCAACTCTCATGGCGCTGCAACTGCAAACTCAAAGCACATTACAAGTGGCAATAACGTCCTACGCAGCGCAAATCACCCTCGCCTCCAACAGCTCTCCTTCATAAGCCCTACACACAATGTCCTACGGCTATCCCCCCCAAGGAGGTTATCCCCAAGGAGGTTATCCCCAAGGAGGTTATCCCCCTGCTCAATATCCGCAAAACTATCCGCCCCCGCAGCAAGGATACCATCCACAACCGCCGGGACCACCTCAAGGTCATGCTCCGTACTCGCAACAACCGCAGTATCCTCAACCTCCTTATCAGCAGCCCCTCCAGCAATACACACCACAGCAATACAATCAATCCCAAACTCCGCAACCATACACTGCGCCGCCACCACCAGCTCAATATCAGCAGAACTACCCGCCACCACCACCACCACCACAAAATTACCCACCTCCGCAACAGTATCCCCCGCAGAATTATGCGCTCCATCATCAGCCGCCTCCCCAATCTTATTCCCAGGGGCCGTATC
Source organism: Phymatotrichopsis omnivora (assembly GCA_016880775.1). NCBI lineage: Eukaryota > Fungi > Ascomycota > Pezizomycetes > Pezizales > Rhizinaceae > Phymatotrichopsis > Phymatotrichopsis omnivora. The sequence continues at coordinate 7,909 of JABYPW010001536.1, forward strand.
CTCTCCAGCACCAACAAAGTTATCCTCCCCCGCCAGTCCAGCAATCTTCATGGTCCGCTCAGGGCGCACCTCAAGGCTACGCACCACCTCTTCAAAATTTCTATGCACCCTCTCCAACGCCGACCTTTGTCGATCCTAGCGCTGACATCAATACCATCTATCGGGCATGTAAAGGCTTCGGAACAGACGAGCAAGCCTTGATCTCGGTTCTCGCTTACCGGGACGGCCACGCGATTAACGCCATCCGGACACAGTATCCCACGCGCACACGACGAGACCTTTTGGAGACGCTCCGCAAAGAGACATCTGGGCATTTTCAAACAGCGTTAGTAGCGTGTGCGATGGGTCCCACGGAGTCCGAAGCATTCTTTGCTCACATGGCAGTCGCCGGCGTGGGAACCAACGAAAGCATATTGACCGAGGCGATCATGGGCCGGTCAAATGTGGAGATTGCAGAGATGAAGAGGGTTTACAAAACGCGATACGGAGAGACCTTGGAGAACGCCATTAAAGGGGATCTATCTGGAAAGACGGAAAGAATGTTCCTCCTCGCACTCGAAGAAAGGAAGGTCGAAGAAAATATACCTACCAATCCCCAGGCTGTTGCAAATGATGTCAGAGCTCTGTATAATGCCACGCAAGGCCGTTTGGGAACAGATGAAATGCTGGTTTGTCGGATTTTTGTGCACTCGAACACTATGCATCTTTGCGCTCTGGCGGCGGAATACAAGAATACTTATAATACCGACATCGTCAAAATGCTCAGGAGAGAGTTCTCGGGTCATATGCTGGAGGCATTGGTGTATATTATTGAAGGTGCAATTGATAAGCCTAAACGGGATGCAAAGTTGCTGGAAGAGTCCATGAAAGGATTCGGAACCAAGGATGAGCTGTTGATTTCAAGGTTGGTTAGGGCGCATTGGGATCGAGGTCATTTGGAAAGGGTTAAAGCGGCCTATCGGTCGTTGTATCGGAGGGACTTGGCGGGGCGGGTAAGGGGGGAGACGAGTGGGGACTATGGAAGAATGATGGTGGCTTTGGTTGGTTAAACGAGATACCAAATGTTTTCATTCTTCTTGATTTTTATTATTATTATTATTATTATTTATTTATTTTTCCCTACCGGAGGAGTTCGGGTTAGTATATGTACATGTACGGTCGACGATGCATATTTTCCATGCAGTGCATATTCAGAGCATTATATACTTAATTTTTATTTTCAATATTGTTGGTGTTATTTTACTTAAGTTTTTGAAACTTGCGGCTATTTTACTTCCCGGAGGTTCGAACTGATATCCATTTTGACTGGAACTTTTGTAATGTTTTCCCTTTATTTATCAATTTTATTTTTGGCGAATTGATGGTTTCGTGGCAGTAATCTCGTTCTATAAGCACGAGTAGGTGCGGCTATCCTGAACAAATATCAAAAAAAGAAAAGAAAAGAAAACCCATCTGAACTTAGTAAATTCAAAATTCAAAATTGAAATAATCGTTCCTAATCTCCGCGCCTACTGCTAAATGTCATAGTTATGAGGTACACTAATCATCGTCTTAAACCTACCCTCCACACACCTTCCATTAACACATCCCCCTCCCCCTTGCCTCACACACCCACGGCCATATTCTAGCCTTCTCCAAATTCCAGACACCCTCGGTAGTATATGGATCATCCTTCAGCCGTCTAATCACATCTTCCTTACTCTCAGCAACGACCACGGTGAACGAGCCCTGGAACTGAAGCTTGTGGTCCGTGTCCTCCTCGGTAGTTTTGGGATGGGACTTCAGGTGTGCGCCGCCGAAGCGGAAGAAATCATTATTGCGGATCATGGGGATTGCTTTTTGAAGGTGGAGGGGACGCACTCGGGGGCAGTCTGTTGTAGAAAGGTCGGGGATGTGGATAAAGCTGAGTCGGTAGTATGCTACTTCATGGTACGGCAAGTTTCCGGGGGGAAGACAATTCATAGAGTGGCTCGGAAGGGGTGGATGTGGGCATGGTGCTAGTGATGGACAAACGGCGGAGCCCACGAGGAACGAAAGAACGGAGAGGTGCCACAACTGTGGAGAGAAAATGAGGGGAAAGGGGGGTTTTATGAATCTTTATGAGCTGAGAATTGTCGGCAAGGTGAATACGGGTACGTTCGCGAGTGATGGTAGACGTTTTTGGGAGGGTGCTAGGAGGTCTGGTAGCCGGCTTATTGATACGGCTATACCACTTAGCGATGCCGCACTGGGCCCCAGGCAAAGTCCGATACCAAGAGATGAGCTTGCCAGATAACGGAGGGGTCGACTCCTAATTCGTCTATAATCGAAAATTTTCTAAGAAGCCTTACAATGAACTACCCCGCGAGAGAACTCCGTAATACGAAGTTGGGAATATCATATATAGTGCTAGAGGATGCAATTTCAATCAGGAAATTGCGCAAATTTTGTTTGATTTCGCCGCTAGGGGGTTGCGTTTTTTTTTTTTTTCTTTCTTTCTTTGGGGGGGGGTGTATAGATGTGCAGGTTATCAAAAGAGCCAGGTTTATTGTAGCTATCCAAGAACAACATATCTCGTTTATTTTTCCATATTTTCCCATTACAGGCATTCTAAACATATGGTAAAGGAGCTCTAATGGCCGTGCGGAACTGGAAAATTTGTTAGCGAAGGCAATAATCTTTGCACAACAAAACAGGAAAAATATATCTTACAGGATAGATCTCCGCCTATAATAAAAAACACCTCTCCATTAGCATCTCATTTTCCCCGAGCTGGGCTAGAGGGAAAAAGCTATACCTTATCCCAATCCCAGACTTCAGCGGCCGTATACACGTCTTCCTTGAGCACTTTGATAATCTCTTCCTTGGTCTCGCCCAGGGCAATCATGATACTACCTCTGAACGCAGGAGGTTCGCCTTCCTTGGGAACGTCGTTGAGCATCACACCTATGGGAATGTTAGGTGGTGTGCGAGCATCAAACAAACATAGAGCCTACCTCCGAAAGTTAAAAACCCCTCCGCAACAAGTTTCTTAACACCTTCAAGATGATTCCTATAGTATACCGTCACCATTGACTCCGAGTCAATGCCAGCTGTAGAAATATTGGGACTTACGGGCGAACTTTCAATCTTCGTTCTAGGGCATTTTCTTGGTCGGGGATGATACAGACCCACTCCTTCTTCTTGGAAAGCTCGGCGGTGGACATTTTTATTCTCGGTATAAATGGTATCGGGGGTTTCGTGGAGCTGGGGAGTAGGGCTTTCGCACGGAGGGTTGGAAAAGTGGGTGGAGCTTTTAGGAGGGTTTGGAGCGTATTGAACATTTTAGATGTCTATGCGCCCCGCACCACCCACAGACAGTTATTACCTGGTGTGGGTATTGATCCAACTTTTTATGCATAGCAGGAGTTGGCAACCCCAGTCTAAGCCTAGGCATTACATTTAGAGTACGTAGTACTTGTATATATACATAGTTCTATGGTGGGGGCACTCAAGAACCTACACTATTTTGTTACACTCCTGCATGGAAGTATTTATTACTCAGAAAAAAGACATGCGATCCAGTTTTTTTTGATGTAGAATTGTTCCATTTGATCTGCTCTACAAAGTTACATTTTTAAGGTTTGAAGAAGTCAAGTCGTTGGTAAGTTATAAGCGTTCAAAGTTGGACCATTTTGTATGGTAAGCGCCTCCAATGTCCTCCAAAAGTGCTCACCAGAAATGCCAAGTTTCCATACAAATTTTTGCCAAGCATGCATAGAACATGCCAAGAATGTTTCTTGCAGGGATTGTGATCAGCATTTCCCACCAAAAAATCAACATCCTTCTAAATTTAAGGCCAGTTTTGGGCTTTTCCGGATTGCGTATTCTCAAGGGGAAAAAAAAAAAAAAAAAAAATTCAGTGTGTAACTTTACCCCTGCAATTACTTAATTAGGTTGAGTGTTTTGCTTAATACCAATGGCCGCCCATGTCGGTTCTTGAGTGCCCGCACCATGTGACAGCATCACGATCAGATTTCGCCGTGGGTCGGAGGAGGGGGGGGGTTAATTCATTTTTATTTTTATGGCCCTAAAGGGGCCATTTAAAAAGAACATCCTCGTGCGGCTATGCGAAGCTATGGAGTAATAAGAATACATCTCTGAAATAAACAAAGAAGTAGCACAAAAGAAATATAAATGAATCCAGGTCCACAGAGCCAAATCCAAATCATTAAAAGGGGTGGCAACATCTTCCTCCAGAAAATGAGACAAACAGAATAAAGAACTAGAAAAAGCTAAGAAAGTAGAAGGGGGAGAGGCTGATCCTTCAGCAGTAGGTAGTCGTATGAGAGTATTCCATTTCAAGTAATATCTGTATACTCCATATGTAGATCGTATAATAGGGGGTGAGGGGGAGGGAGGACATAATAGGGGTCTACTCAGGGGTGCAGAATGGACCAGTATAGCTACTTGGAACTTGTATAGCTAGGGTTAGTTAGAGAGCCCTATGAAAGTCTTTAAGATATACTGTGCTATCATTTTGGTTTCTTCTATAGAGTGGAGCATCTTTTCCAATTCCCTTAGGATTTTGCCATAGGTTAGGGGTACTATAAACATATATACACAAGTATACACCAGTTACAATGCTTTTTTTTTTTTTGTTTTAGTCATATAACATTTGTTTCTAGGTACAAACTTTATATACATCCTTTATAGGATATAGTATCACAAAACCTATAACAACTCTAAATAGTAGACAGAAAGAGTGATGAAATAGATAGGATAGTAGTAAAAGAGTAGAAGAGAAGAAGGGGAAAGAAAGATAGAAAAAACAAAGAAATAGAGATATACCTATTATGTACAAGGGGAATAAGCAAGCCTAATAGAAGAACCAAGAGAAAATATAAAGAATACTAGGACTCTATCCTTTTACCATAAGGAGGTGAACCTTAAACAACTAGAAAAAGGAATAGAGAGAATTTTAAGCATTAAGTATACTATAAAAGGGAAAGGTGATTTATATTAGAAAGAATATACCAAATATTAACTAAGGTCTTCCTATAGAATATAAGTAAGAGAAATTAAGAGGGGATAATAGGAGACTCATAATAGATGTAGACATAAGTATAGGTATAAGAAGCTTTGCAAGAGGGTCTTACTAAGTTAACTCAGATATCTCACTTAGTAATTTATAACTACTTGTAATTTTAATTTTTATCGTAGAGTCAAAAGAGGACAATAAATATTGAGAGAGCATAAGTAAAATAAATTCTTAAAGCTCAAAGATAGTATAAGACTTGAGATGAAGGCTACTGACAGAAGAAGAAGAAATATAGCACATTGCTTATCCTCTCCATCATAAATACCCATTTCTAACCAAGGAATATATGAGGAATTTAATAAAGGAAGAGAAGCCTATCAAAATAGCCAATCATAAATCCTCACAAGTTTTTGCCATTCTATAGAAGCAGATTAAATTGCAATAGAGAATTAGCCTTTTAGATCAGCAAGATCACTTATGACTCTTTAGAGGAAGCACTCCTCAAGTCATATCCTCCTACAATATAGCTAATTAGTATATTATGATGAGATCAAGGTAACAAGCCTCATCATCAATTATGTAAACCAATCTCATATATGTTGTATTATCAAAGCCTCACCCTGCTTAGTTATGGCTTAGTGGCAATAATACTTATCATATTGTTCTATAGCTCAACTCAACTGAAGAGATACTTTTAGATTCTGAAATTACCTTTCTATTGACTTAAAACTATATTCTGTACATGCCATAGTACCTATGAGGATTATAGGAACAGTTTTCTATAACAAGGGGAGAAGGATTTATAATTCTATTTCCTCTTTGTATTTAGTACAATCAAATAGCTCATCATTTTTAGCTATAGTGATAATATAATATAGGTGGTGTAGGTCATTAATAGTAGAAGGTTACAGTATATATCTTCTTTAAAGGGTATAACTCAGTAAGATTATAAGTGCTACTCAACAAGATATATTACTAAGCAAACTCAGATATCTCAATGTACAAGTCTGGATCTACAAGTATAAACTTCCTATATAAAGAAGTGAGCAGAAGAGAAGCAAAGTTTGAAGTTAAGAATAAAAATATTCTTAAGGCTTATAGCTAGTCTCTAGACTAAAGAGAGAAGGAAGGAAAGATATACAGTATGATTATAATTATACTATCTTATATTCCTTAGGTCACTATTATATAGATAGGGTACATACATTTTATTAGGACAAATATATAATCAAATATATATGAGTATTATATATTCACCTTTATTTGCTAAGTACTATCAGGGTAACCTTTATACAGCTTTTGCCATCATCAGTCGCATTCGCTTATACTTATAGTAAGAGGAAACTTACTTATACTATAAAACCTATGACTGACTCTCTAAAAAGTCATAAGTGATCTTACAAATCGAAAAGCTAATTCTCAGTTACAACTTGATCCTCTTCTAGGCAATAACATAAAACATGTAAGGAATTATGATGGATTGTTTTCAATATGGTTCTTTACCTTTTTAAATTCCTTATATATTTCTAAGTTAGTATTAGGTATTTAAGAGGGAGTAGATGAGTAATGTGTTATGTTTTTTCTTCTTTTCTCTAGCCTTTATCTCATGTCTTGTACCATATTTGAGCCTTAAGAATATATTTTGCTTCTCTTTACTAAATAATATTATCCTCTCTCTTAACACTAAAATTAAATGTAAAATCAAAAGTAGTTCTAACTTACCAGTTAAGATATCTTAGTTTACTTAGTAAGACCCTCTTGTGAAGCTTCTTATACCTATACTTATATCTATATCCTTTACCAGTCTCTCATCACAGCTACTACTAACTCTTATATATATTCCACCTATATTACTGATAATATGCTGGCCCCTACATATACTTTGAAAACTCCTGCAGTAATATAGAGTATAAATACAAAGGTTAGCAATATAAGGGTAGGGGGGGGGGGGGGGGGGGG
>JABYPW010001537.1:0-14861 GCA_016880775.1 Phymatotrichopsis omnivora
CTATTTTTTAGTTAGTTATATAGAATAGGATAATTTTTAGCTCCTTTTTTCCCCCTTAAGTTCTCTCAAAGCTTTCTTAAATTTCTCTCTTAATCTTTTATAACTGAACCTCTTATTCATTAATAATTTTTATCTATATCATTGAAAAATTACCTTTTTTTTTTAACTCATTTAAGATATAGTTATAGTCTAATATATTAGTAATCACTACCTTCTAATCATTTTCACTTTACTATTTTTAAACTATAACTATAGAAGAAGGAAAATTAAATTTATATAACTTAGTAGCTTAGTAGGATTTTGATTTCCTCAGTAGCTTGATACATATTCTAGCTATTATAGTAAAATCTCCAATAGTTACTTTATAAGTTTGATATATTAGGAAGGTTTATGGAGGTAAATTAAAAAAAACTTATATAAGAGAGCCTATTTTAACTATAATTTTAATATATATTCTAACAAAAATATTTATATACTAATCTGATATCCTAGTAGTAGAAGGCTCTCTATCCTTATCAATTATAGTAATAGGTAATCTTATTTTATAAGGTAATCATATTTCTAGAATCAAATAAGTCCTTTATAGCTAGCTCTTATCTGAGGAAAGGATGTATGTGCCCTACTGCAGAGGAGGATGTAAAACTAAAGTAGGGAAAAATTAAATTATCATTATCATTATCATTACCATCACATAGAATTAAATAATAAGTTAGTACTTATAAAGCAAAGGAAACTATTTTCTACTAAAATCAAAGGATTTATATATTGATATAGGTTCTATTCTACTACTTAAGTTTAACTAGTTGAAATATAGGAATTTGGATTCCTTCAGTCACTACTGTATAGATAGGGAATATAAACTCAATAAATAGCAAAGATATAGTCATATACATAAGAGTGTTAGGACATACCTTTATCTACTAAGTGCTATCATGGTAACCTTCATACAGCTATTATGTTCATAGGCAATTACCTTTATATTTTGATCACTTGCAATGTGGATAGGGTATCTACACTTGATAAGGAGCAAGGACAGAGTCATATATTATAGGAGCATCAGATATGTACCTTTATTCACTAAGCACTATCAGAGTAACCTTTATATAGCCATTGAGGTTATTAGTCATATTTGATTACATGGACTCAACCAGTAATTAGGGAACTATATACAGTTAGGGAAAACTCACTTATGCTATAAAACCTATGACCAGCCATGGTGTTCATTAGTTATATTCACTTATATAGACTTAACTAGTAATTAGGGAACTATGTAGTCAGGGAAAACTCACTTATACTATGAAACCTATGACCAACTAGGAAATCTTGTTATTAAGGAGTAGTGCATATGGGATTTAAACCTATAACATTACATATTACTATATAATGATCCTAGGATAGCCATACCACTAGACTATCCTTTCATAACTAGTTGAAATATATATACATAAGTTTTTATAGAATTGTAAATAATAACTTAATTGTTTTGATTAATATTTAAGGTATAAATAGGGTGAAATTTTTTTTCACTAACATTGATTAAGATAATATGTAAATAAATTTTATATCATAAAGAGAAATACCTATTATAGGGGGAGGGAGAGGGAAATTCATTTCATTATATCTTTATAACCCTGAAGGGTTATCTAATAGAACCTCTGCTTTTAGCTATCCTAGCTATAAGAGAGGTAAAAAGATAGCTAACTTAAGGTTAGTATTATAACCATGGTAAAAGTAAAATACAGGATTGTCCTACCTCCTTCTTGCTTATACATAATAAACTACTAAGGAAGAGGGGGAAGAAAGTAAAGAGAGGTAGGGGGTAATGAAAAATCTAGAAGACTAGACTAGTAAAAGGCCTAGTAAATATATAACAATTAAGGAAACTTAAGTGAACCTAAAAGACATGACTGTAAACCCTTTTTCCTATCTCTAGTAAGGTGAACCTTATAATTACTACAAGGGATTAAGGCAAAAGCAAAAAAATCTAAAATAAATAGAGAAAAGAGAAGATAAAAAAGCTAGACAGATTAAATACAGGGTAAAACTATAGAGTATAGGGAGAGGAAAAATATAGAGAAAATAAAGAATTAGTAGGAAGAGGGGATATAGGTTTCCATACCCTTATTGATTATAGCATGTATATTTTCCTACTACTTGTTTACATTAGTTAAGGCTTTTAGGTAAATAGGGTACACTGTAGAGGTAGCAGGGTAAGTAGTATCATAGTTATCATATTTAAGCAATATATATTTGCATTATTATCCCTTACATTTATACTCAGCATTGCTATAGGAGTACTCAAAGATAGTATAGAAGGCTAGTATATAGTCAGCATTATAGTAGGTAGGTATAGTTCAGTTAATGATAACTAAAGTAGTAGTAGTAGGAATACTAGGTACAGTGGGTAAAGGTGATATAAGGTACTATTTTTTTGTCTTATTAATGATAGAAGGACCTTAAGAGATGTAGTAGTAGTTATTGTTTATGATAATGGTAATGACAATCGATGAGGTAAGTTTACTAATAATCTTATCTCTAGAAGCCAGCTAGTAGGGTGTTTGAGTTAAGAGTACTCTATAGTTATATATCTTGATCTTCTTATATATGGGCACAATGTGTTCAACCTCAGAAGTATTAAAGATAGGGGTTGGTATAATATGCATGATGTACTCCTTATAGAAGAAGTTCTACTAAAGGCTAGTAGTAGTAGGAAAGAACTTATAGATAGCCTCCTTAATAGTTATATTATAGGTAAGGACTTGTTAGGTAGTGGTGTTCTCTATAACTAAGAGGAATACATTATAGGGTCTAGCCTTACAGAAGGAATAAACTTAGTAGGTAGAGGGAGCCTTCTTGTAAACAAGAGCAGTATTGCCAGTATCCTTGATAGTGATAGGGTTAAACTCAGGGATTTCTTCCTTAAGATTGATGATAATCCCTTACTTCTGCTTAGTCAGGTAGTTTAGGGTATGAGGACTAGTAGTAGTCAGTTATCATAGTGTAGTTGTAACCTTGCCTTTGTTTTTCCTAACAACCTTAGCCTAGGTATTGTTAGTTATAGGGAGCAGTACTTTTAGTATAGTAGGAGTAGGGGAGGTAAGGGAGAGAAAATCTTCTTCACTAACTTATCAGTTTTAGAGGTTTCTGACTATAGATTTTTGATAGAATTAGAAAGGGCAAGGTCAACTTTAGTAGGGCCTACCTTGGCTAAGGATATAGCAGTTGTATTGTAGATAGTGATAGCCTCAAGTTTATTAAAGCAAACTTTGAGGGGCTATTACCTAGTTGTAGGAGTAGTAAGTGACTCCTAGTTCTTAGCTATAGAGGTAATGAGGGATAGAAGAGCAGAGGAAAAGAAATTAAGTGATATAGTAGCAAGGTAGTTTTTTAGGCCTATATTAACATCTGGCTAAGGCTGTAGTTTACTTGCATTCTTATTACAAATAGCATTATACAGATTAGAGTTAGAATAACTCCTAAGGGACTAGATGACTAAGGCTATTTACTGCATTATTTCTGGTAAGAGGAAAGGGGGGAGAAAGGAGGACCATAAGTATCCCAATATTATCACAATGCTTATCAGAGTGAAAATACTAAAAGCTAATAACTGATAGAATGTAGGGGATAGTATGGGGGTATAAAAAAGCCTGTATGTGATGGGAGACTTATTGAAGATGTAGATGCAGGTATAGGTATAAGAAGCTTTATAAGAGGGTCTTACTAAGTGAACTCAGATATCTCAACTGGCAAGTTAAAACTGCTTGTGTTTTCTACCTTTATCGAGGAGTCAAGAGATGATAGAGAATTTATCGAAGAGCAGCAAAATATATTCTTAAGATTCAAAGATGGTATAAGACTTGAGATAATAGCTAGAGAGAGGAGAAGAAGAAACAAAACACATCACTCATCTGCTCCCTGTTAAATACCCATTTCTGACTAAGTAGCTACAGAGAAACTTTACAAAGGAAATGAACTCCATCAAAATGTTCTATCATAATTCCCCTATTCCTTCATAAGTTCTAACTTTTATTGGATCCTCATCAAAGGATTCTCTGAGCTAGTAACCCCTCTGATGAACCTTAATGAAAATGACTAACTGTAGACCTAGGGAATTAAGGAACAGCTTAACTTTGACACCCTTAAGGACTTGTTCACTAGTGCTCCTATTCTGGTCCATTATGACCATGCTCTACCTGTGGTCACAGAAACTGATGCTAGTGATTTTAGCATTAGATTTATCCCCTCATACTAATTTCCTAATGGATAACTTCGACCCATAGTATTTCACAGTCATAAGATGTATCCACCAGAATACAACGTTGAGATTTATGACAATTATATGCTAGCTATAGTTGATTACATGTATTACCAATGGAGACACTAGTGCTCAGGGTTAGCTTACATAGTGACAGTTATTACTGACTATAAAAACCTTGAGTATTTTACAACAACTAAGGTTCTTTCCTAATGGTAGGTAATGTGGATATAGAATTTAGATAACTTTGACTGTTGTCTACTATCTAGGAACCTATAACACTAAGGCTGATGCTCTATCATGCTATAGGGACTATACTCCTAGAGAGGGGGCACATAAGCTAGGGCTCCTCTTCTGCAAAAAGGGTTAATATATTGCTATAATTGAAATATCACTGAATGCATTACATCCTACCTTTATTGAGGATATGAAGAGACCCTCTACCTTGGATTCAGAATATTAGGCCTATCTTCAGAATCCTACTAGCTACTATTCAGTGACAGATTAGCTACTGAAGTATAATAGCCTCTAGTATATTCCCCTCTCCCTTCATAAACAGGTCATTACATCTAGGCACAATCACCCTATAGCTATCTGTCTTGGTAGGGATAAGACCTACGAGCTTATTGACTAGGACTTCTACTAGCCAACTATCAGGAAGGATGTAGCTGACTGCATATCCTCCTATGACTAGTACTAGAGGAACAAGATGAGGAGGCATAAGGCCTATAGCAAGTTCCTTCATCTAGAAGTTCCCTACTACCCTTTGGAGTTAATCTCCATAGATTTTATTACAGTCCTCCCTCCTTCTAATGTCTTTACCTAAATTTAGGTAATCATAGATTGTTTTAGTAAAATAGCACACTTCATACCCCTAGGGCTAGATACAACTTCCTAGGGCTTGGCTAACACCTTTTTGTATAAAATCTAGAGGTTGCATAAGCTACCAACTAATATAGTCTTAGATAGGGATCCTAAGTTTGACTCCTTCTAGAAGGAAGTGATGGGTAAACCCTGAGTGAAACTATCTAAGTTAAGAGCAGCCCATCCCTAGACTGATAGGTAGATGGAGTAGCTGAATTAAATCCTAGAAGTGTACATAAGGGTATATATCAACTCAGACCAAACTGATTAGGTCTTTTTCCTACCCTTGGCTAAGTTTGCCTACAACAATACTCAGTCATCCTCAACAAGCTTATCTCTATTTTTTGTAAACTTTGGGTACCACGTATTAATGGATGCCACCTAGCAGGTCATGTTCTTTAAAGGTACTAAGGAACTCCAACATTCTTGGTCTAACATTCACCAATAGCTCCTTGATGCCTAAGTTAAGTTGGTAGCCTAGTATGATAAACATTAGTAGGAATTTCCTCTAGTACAACCTGGTGAGTTAGTGCTCCTCAAGTGAGTAAATCTTCTATCCCCCAAACCTTTGCATAAGCTAGATTCTAAGTTCGCTAGCATATTCTAGGTTATTAAACAAGTGGGAGAAAGTGCCTACCACCTCAAACTCCTATTCTCCTGGAAGATGCACCTAGTATTCCATGTCTCCCAGCTAGAACCCTATAAGGAATAAACTAACTATCTTCAGAAGCCTACCCCTAATCTATAAATCGATGATAGGGAGCAATATTATCTTGTTTAGGAAATATCTAAGGTCAGGTTAGATCAAATATCTAAGAAGCTATAGTACTTTATGCTGTAGGAAGGATATTCAAATGATGAGGGGTTATGGGAACTAGAAGAGAATCTCTTAGTCAATGGAGAACCTATAGAGGAATTGGTTAACTATCGCTAATGCTATCTAAATACTAAAACATAAGCCTTAGAAGGAGAGGATGCTCTACTACATAAGTGAAGGAGAAGGAATTAAGTAAGTAACTCTTCCTTCTACAATGGTTGATAATGACTGCTCTAGGAGTTTAAAACATTATTGTACAGGGACACTCAGCCCTAAGCAAGTCTCCTTATCACAACCTACAACTCTCTATCCTCTCACCTAATCCTAGAGACAATCCTACCTATCCCTAGTAATAAACCTCTGCTCACCTATTAACTTTGTCCATGGGGACCATGTATATTATAGGGGGCATAGTGTTACAGAAAACTGTACCCTGTAGTCTACCTAGGTACCAGGATATGTGTAGAACTTGTTCCAGGTTAATTAGAAGGTATGTCAGAACCTGTGATCACTTTATAGGGCATGCAACTACATGATAAGTGTTGTTGCCACCAAGCTCTGACTAAGGAAGGTGAGGCTTTGACAATACAACATATATAGGATCAGACATATATAATTGATGATAAGGCTTGTCACCTTAATCTTGTCATGAGATGCTGATCGGTCCCATCATTGGAGGACAGGATTTGAAGAAGTATTCCTTTCAACAATCCTGAATGATCATGCTAAAGCTCTTATCAATTCTCTAATCACTAAGATAATCTCCTATAGGGAATTATAAAAGAATATGGGAATCTTGATAGAATGTTTCTATGGTATTTATTTCCTTTGTGAAAGTTTCTAAGTAGTTTCTTAGTCAGAAATAGGTATTTAAGATGGAGTGGATGAGTGATGTGTTTTTGGTTTCTTCTTCTATCTCTAGCTATCATCTTAAGTCTTGTACTATATTTGAGCCTTAAGAATATATATTGCTTCTCTATGATTAAAACTCTTTATCATCTCTTGACTCTTCGATAAAAGTAAAAGCATAAGCAGTTATAACTTACCAGTTAAGATATCTAATTTTACTTATTAAGACCCTCTTGTAAAGCTTCTTGTGTCTATACTTGCATCTACATCTCTTATGAGTCTCCCATCACATCTAGGCCTTGTATAAGTACTTTGATCAGATAATCAAGGAGGGAAAAATAAGGCCCTCTAATTCTCCTACAGGAGCTCTGATCCTGTTGATGAAGAAGCCTGATAGTTTCCTCTCCCTTGTATTGACTACTAGGGTTTGAATAAGATTATTCTTTAGAACAACTATCCTCTACCCCTTATAGGTGACTTCTAAGACTGAATCGGTAATTCAAAGTGGTTTACCAAGCTCGACTTCGAAAATAGCTATAATCTCATCTATATTACTGAGGGTGATAAGTGGAAAACATCATTTCACACTTGTTATAGCTAGTATGAGTATTTGATGATAACCTTTGGTCTCTGTAATACTACTGCTATATTCTAGATGGTGGTAAATACTATCTTTCACAACTTTTTAGATTTAGGTATCCTCATCTATCAAGATAACATCCTAATCTATGCTACAACCAAGGAAGAATATAATTGACTTGTCTACAAACTTCTTAAGTGCTTGAACTATCACAGGCTAGTATGCAAGCCAGGTAAGTATTTGTAGGCATTCTACAAGGTTGAGTTCCTTAGATTTATTATCTCTAATAAGGGTGTTGCCATTTCTAAGGATAGGATTCACACCATCTAAGACTAGCTAACTCCCTCTATAGTTTGTAATGTCTATTCCTTTTAGGGCCTGGCAAACTTTAATCAGATCTTCATATAAGGATTCTTAAATATCACTATACCTATTATGAACCTCAACAAGCAAGACCAACCCTGGACCTGGGGGTCTCAGCAATAATCTATATTCTATACCCTTAAGGCCCTCTTTACCTCTGCTCCTATCCTTGGCTATTACAATCCCTCTGTCCCTCTTTAAGCTGAAACTGATGCTAGTGACTTTACCACTAGGGGCATTCTATTGTACCAGTTTCCAGATAGCTCCATTCACCCTTTAGCTTTCCAATCTCACAAACCTGAACCTACAAAGTAGAATTATAAGATCTATAACAAGGATATACTTGTAGTGTTCAACTACCTTTCCATGTAATAGCGACATCACTATGAGGGAATAGCTTAACCAGTGCTGGTGGTAATGGACCATAAGAACCTATAGTACTTTACGACCACTAAGCTCCTTTCCAGGAGATAGGCCTAGTAGATGGACAAAATGGGCACCATCAATTTCCAGATAGTGTATCAGCTAGGTAAGTCTAATAACTAGGCTAATACATTGAGCAGGTATAGGGACTACGCCATTAATGAGGAGGTACCTAAGCTCAGTCTTCTTTTTTTCAAGAAAGCATAGTAAATCTGTTAATGGTGCATATCTCAGGAGGTAGATTTAGCTTGGCAAAGTCCTCATAGGTATGAAGCTATAAGTATTACTGAGTAAACTCAGATATCTCAACTTATTCATCTCAACTGAATAAAGACTTTCCTATATCTACTAAGAGATGGAATATGAAGAAGTAAAGTCAGAAAGATAACGCAAAATATATTCTTAAGACTCGAAGCTAGTCTCAAAGCTAAAGAAGAAAGGAAGGAAAAACAAAGGAGCATCAAAACTCTTTTCCTTAGGTCACCCTCTCTAGTGGGCAGCACTATTTGTGAACTTAATTGAATGGCCTAACTAAGAGAGGGAGTGATATATCCCTAAGTGCTATTAAGGTAACCCTTTATACAGCCATTGAGGTCATTGGTCATATTTGCTTACAAGGACTGAACCAGTAATTAAACAACCTTGCATAGTTAGGGAAAACTCACTTACGCTACAAAACCCATGACCAACCAGAAATTTGTGGTATAGAATGAGGTGAGTGGGATTTAAACCCACAACATTGCACATTACTGTACAATGATACCAGGATAGCCATACTACTAGACCATCCTCACTCCAGACAAAGGAGCATCGCAACTCTATTCCCATTAAGCTAAAAAGCTATCTACACTCTTCTTATAGTAGGGTGGCTAAAAAACTAACTTAATAGTAAGGCCTAGCTATGAAAAGAGGAAAAAAAAAGAGTGACATGGCTTAAAACAAAGGAAATCCTATGCTCCTACCATTCGCATTACCCTTTGAACAAAAGAAATCCTCCGCTTCCCCTAACTGTAAACCCAACTGACAGATAAGACAACAGGCTTGATAGAAATCAGTGTCCGAACGATAAAGGAGCATCTAGGGGGTGTAGGTAATTCACTTCTATTCTTATAGTTGCACAAGTGACCATCTACAAGAACATCCTCATACAGCTATGGAAAGCTATGGAGTAATAAGAAACTATTTCCTCCTCAACAAAGGAAAAGTAATGCAAAAACATAACTGAATATGAGTCCTATGAGTCACGCTAAATAAAAGAAAGAAATGAAAAAAGTGTCTAAATACACCATCTAAGGAAAGTATTATCCATCTCCTCTACCTAAAAACTACTGTCACTAGTCCCATGCAATAACGGAGATGTTCGCTTCATATTGGTACCAGTCGGTCGCGATGTATAATCGTAAGCGAGCCGGCATCACATTGTTCAGTTGGTTTAGTTTATAATGTTTGACGGTCATGTATTCTGTGGGAAGGGAAGTGGTGTCCATCATGAGTGGTTTGTTTGTCTTGTACTTGGGGGTCCCGGCTTATGTGCCCATTCGTATTCTCGCCATAATGGGCATGTGGGGTTTGCTGCGACAAGCGAGGTCATTGGGGGTGTTTGTATGGTTGCTCCCGGTAGCCTGAGCACTACTACTAGGGACTCTGAGAGTATCGCAAGGTTTTGTTCATGGTCAGAGGTTCACTTAGTGGACCTGGAATGACAGTACGATCCTGTATCACAACCTCACTTATGAGGCTAACTGTGGGTTTGTGTAGGTTCGACGACATATCTCTTGTGTCGTCACGAGGTCAATATCTCACTTAGCCATAGTGTGCATAGTCAGAAAGGTGTGGGATGTCTAGAGCATCTGAGGGGATCATCATGTGCTGTAAAACAGAAGAGACCAGCCCAAGTGCAGGCCAGTGAGGAGGTTCACCACCCCAAGGTAGGGTGGGGGTCAAAATTCTTGCGAAGCCTACAAAGGAGCATCCAGTGGGGGGGGAGGAAATTCATTTTATTTTATCTTTACGACCCCGCTAGGGGTTGTCTATATAAACCTCTGCTTGCAGCTATGTCATGCTATGACGGAGATAGAAGACAGCTGACCTAATATCTGTAGTGCAGTCTATGGTTTGCTAGATAAAATACAGGTTTGTTCCCAAATCCTCCTCGCTTACACACAATAAACTAAAGAAGAGATGGGGTAGAAAGAAAGGAATGGTGGGGGAAAGCAAAACTCAAAAAAGAAACACGAATGGCACAAAATGCGACCACCCAGTATGTCAAATAGCAGAAAAACTTTAAGCGAAAGGAAAAAGAGAAGCCTAGGGAACCTCTTTCCCATCTCCAGTAAGGTGAACCTTACAGCAACTAGAAGGGATCAAGGTAAAAGTGAAGAACACTAACCAAAGAAAAGGGAAAGAACAAGGATAGAGGAGAAAATACAGGCCAAACTCACTGAACTTTTACACAAACGGAATAACAAAAGCAGAAAATGAGATGAAATACCAAGGGGCCCTAAGTCTCCATTCCCTCTTCCATCATAGTACGCAGGTTCTCCACTCACTTGTTATTATTGGCCAAGGCTTGCAAATACACTGGGCAGAGGGGATCGTTGGTAGGGTGGGCGGCATCGTAGTTGGCATACTTAAGTACCCTATGGTCACATTGTTGTCCTCAGCGTTTACACTCTGCATTGCTACAGAAGTGTTTGAATATGGCATAGGGTCCAGCACAAAGGCGGCAGCAGGGGGGGGAGGTGCACTTCAGTTAGTGATAAATGAAGCGGCAGTAGTGGGAAGACTGGGTAGCCTTGGAGAAGGCAACGTAGGGGTTGGTCTGGCAGTTCTTGTTGGGAATAGTCAGACCTTTCAAGATATGGTAATGATGATTGTTCACCATAACAGTAATGACAATTGAGGAGGTGGGTTTGCTGATGAGCTTATCCTTCAAAGTAAGCGAGTGCTGGGTTTGGGCAACTATAACACCTTGGTTAAATATCTCGATCTCTCTCCGGATAAGAGACATGTGTTCGATCTCTGAGGTGTTGAGGACGGGGGTTGGCACATTGTGCACGATGTACTTCTTATGCAAGAAGTTGTAGTGAATGCCGGTGGTGGTGGGGAAGAACTTGCGTACTACTTCCTCGATGGTGGGCTTGTACGCGAGTACTTGCTGAGCTGTTGTGTTCTCTATGACAGAGAGGAAGACGTTACTGGCTCTAGCTTTTCAGATAGAGCGAACTCAGCAGGCGGAGGGGGCTTTCTTGTCAACTAGAGCGGCATTGACAGTGTCCCAAATGGTGATGTGATTGAACTTCAGGACTTCTCCCTTGACATTGACGATAATTTCTCTCTCCCTCTTAGTCCGGTATTTTGGGGCAGGAGGAGTAGTAGCAGTCGAGGTTGGCACAGCTGTACCTTTGCCTTTGTTCTTCTTCACTACCTGGGCCCAGGTGGTGTCAGTAGTAGGGGGTACCACTTGTGGCATAGTAGGAGTGGGGGAGGCAAGGGAAGAAGAGATCTTCTTCACTGCCTTTGCAGTTTTAGACGTTTCCAACCGTAGTTCTGTGATGGAGTTGGAAAGTGTCAAATCGATGTCAGTAGGGCCTGCCTTAGCCAAGGCTATAGCAGTGGTGTTGCAGGTAGTGATAGCCTCAAATTCATCGAAGTGAGCTTCGAGAGACTGTTGGCCAGCAGTGATGGTAGTAACTGCTTCCTGGATTTTAGTTACTAAGGCTAGGAGGGATAGTAAGGTTTAAGTGTAGAACTGGAGGTCTCTGTATCTGATGTACAAGTCTCCAATAAGCAGCGCAGTGTGCATCGAGATAACGTCTTCTATTATAGCTTCATTTTTAATAGTGGGGGAGATGGCTAATACCTTGAATAAGGCGAACATTTCTTTCATCATGGTGGCTTCATTACTTGCCTCTTGAGGGGGTGAATTGAGAGAGGGGGGTTGGGGTTTCTTTGAACTTCACGACAAAGTCACAATGTTTGTTGATGCGAGATAATAGTAATAGCTGAGAACTAAAACGTAGTGGGTAGTCCTTCATAGCTTTAACTTAGTGGAGTCCCCAGCTCGAACACCAGGTGGTGACATTAGTTATGGAAGGTGCCTATCTGACCTACGCAGTAAGAAAATCTCCTGCATAACTAACACACGAGTTGCGCAGCGGAGCATCAGGATAACCCTTCATATACATATAACATTCACTACGACTATGCTTTGCCACTGGCAAAACCTTTACGCTGGTCACTCAATATCATGAACTGCGCCACAATATACTCTGAGGTTTACACCTTAAGTGAAGTGGGGTAGAAAAAGTTGGCAATAGATTGGCAATAACAACTTGAACTCTGCACTTCACCGATATGCGCTAACTATCCTCATGAGCCATCATGAGATCCTATAGGGATAAAATGTGCAATAGATTAGCAATAACCACATCGATGATGCTACAGCTCAGTGACTCTTAACCACCTTCCCATTACCTGGCAGATTACTCCGCTTTGGCCGACCACGTCTTGTTTTATTTTTGTTTAAAGTGAGTGAAACTAACCACAGTCCTGGAGCATCTGAGTTTCTCATCCTTTGCTCTGCGAAGCTAAGTCCTGACCCAAAGATCTTTGCTTTACTTTTAAGGTGCGATGGCAGAGGTATCATATAAATGGTAGAAAGAGTTCTATACACTAAACAGTAAACCTCCACCACTGGCCTGTCTGTACACTAGTCAGCAACACTGAACCTGAAGGTGGTCCTACTTGCAGGGTAGGTAGCATAACAGTTGGCTAGTTTTTATAGGTAGAGGAACTCCCATGCTCAAAACCCTCACATGTATGACCTTTCACGATGTGGTCTGATGCTATCAGATTTAGATCTTGATATGAAAACATTGTCTATGGCTTGACACTTAAGATCTGCCCAAGGGCACTAACATGACAGTTAAGTATCATTTGTCTAATTCCTTTTGTCTGCGACCGTATCAGTTGTCATTCGATGTGTTGTAAGCTGCTGTGTGAAAATTAGGTGGTGAATCTAAAGATCGTAGGAGTCCTGGACAAAGGAGCATCCAGGGGGGGGGATAATACATTTTTATTCTTATAGTCACACAAGCGACCATCTACAAGAACATCCTCATACAGCTATAGAAAGCTATAGAGTAATAAGAACCCATCTCCTCCTCAACAACAAAGCAAAAGTGATGCAAAAATATAAGCGAATGTGAGTCCAGAGAGTCATGCCAAAAGAAAGAAAGAAAGAAAAAGTGTCTAAATACACTGTCTAAGGAAAGTATTATCCATCTCCTTCACTTGAAAACTACCATCACTAGTCTATGCGATAATGGAGATGTTTACTTTGTATTGGTGCCAGTCGGTTATGATGTAGAATTGTAAGCAAGCCGGTGTCACATTTTTCGGTTGGTATGGTTTCTTTTGTTCGATGGTCATGTGTTTTGTGGGAAGGGAAACGGTGTCCATCATGTGTGGTTTATTTGTCTTGTACTTGTAGGTCTTGACTTATGTGCCCATTCATATTCTCGCCATGAGGGGCATGGGGGGTTTGCTGTAACAAGCGATGTCAGTGGGGGTGTTTGCACGGTCGCTCTAGGTGGCTTGAACACCACTCCTAGGGTCTCTGAGAGTATCGGGAGGTTTTGTTCATGGTCAGAGGTTTGCTTAGTAGACCTGGAATGACAGTACAATCATGTGTCACAACCTCGCTTAGGAGGCCGACTGTGGGTTGGTGTGGGTTCGACGACATATCTCTTGTATCGTCACGAGGTCAATGTCTCGCTTAGCTATGGTGTACACGGTCAGAAAGGTACAGGATATCTAGAGCATCTGAGGGGATAATCATGTGCTGTACAACAGAAAAGACCAGCCTGAGTGTGGGCCAGCGAGGAGGTTTGTCACCCCAAGGTAGGGGGGGGGTCGAGATTCTTGCGACGCCCTGACAAAGGAGTGTCTATACTCTTTTCCTTCAGTCACACTCTCTAGCAGATAGCTTTATGCAAAATTAATCAGATGGCCTAAGTAAGAGATGAAGCAATCCATCACTAAGCGCCATCAGGGTAACCCTTCATACAGCCATTGTGGTCTTTGGTCGTATTCGCTTACAAGGACTGAACAAGTAATTAGGCAACCTTGCATGGTCAGGGAAAACTCGCTTATATAACAAAGGAGCATCTAAACTCTATTCCCATTATTTAAATACACTTTTCCTCCTAGTAGGACATCTTTGCACTAACTTAATAGGATGGACTAGCTAGGTTTGAAAAAGGAAGAAAAATGAGTGATATAGCTATAAAAGGAAATCCTCCACTCCTGCTGCTTGCATTTCCCTAAGAACAAAAGAAATCCTCCCCCTCTCCCAACCGAAGTTACTTAATACCAAAAGAAATGGTCACCCACTACGACCATGGGAAAGAGGGGTCGGACACCACTGCATCCTCAGTTAGATCAGTGTGACACTCTGGGGGCCCTGGGTACCCCTCCTAGGAGCTCTGAGAGTGTCACGTTGTATGGGCAAGTGCCCTGGGTGCTCTGTCATTAAGCGAGGTGACAAGTTTTATGGTTGCTTCTTGCACAGGAAGCATGAATGCAGGGTGGGAGACCGCTGTGTCTTAAGCGAGGGTGGGGGGCGTGGGGATATAATGAACAACCGTCTACATGGTATACAGTACGGTCGTGAATAAGGTGAGTGGTACTGAGGGGGACTCTCAACC
>JABYPW010001538.1:0-14858 GCA_016880775.1 Phymatotrichopsis omnivora
GGGCGGCCTGACCGATCGAGCCAGTTATCGCGAGAGGACATGACACGTCAGAGGTCATGGCGATCCGTTGCTCATACATTGCTAATCTTTGCCTGTTCCGTAATCCGGACACTTCTAGGCTATGCAAGAATTGGATTAGTGATCGAAACGTTAAGTCATGGATGTTCTGCGGGGTTCTATTTCCTTCTATTTCCTTAGTCATCTATGAGTCATTTCTTAGGTTGGAACTGGTATAAATATGCGGGCTGTTGGACGCTCCTTTGTCTTTCCTTCCTTTCTTCCTCAGCTTCGAGACTAGCTTCGAGTCTTAAGAATATATTTCGCCTTATCTTTGCGACTTTATATCTTCGTTCCAAATCTCTTAGTAGACGTAGGAAAGCACTTGTTTAGTTGAGAGGAATAGGTTGAGATATCTGAGTTCACTCAGTAATACTTATAGCCTCGTGCCTACTTGTGTTTTACCGAGCTATTCTACCTCCTGAGATACGCACCGTTAACAATTAGCTTCTATGTTTCTTCAACTTAAATTTGATTTTCTGATTAGGGTATAATACCCTACCTAGAAGATACTTACTCTTAAAAGGTAAGAAAGAGAGTATAGAAGATGAAGTATAATAAGCACATTGATAACTAAATTAATTCTGTAGAATGATATACATAAGATTAATATCTTAGTAAATGTAGTATTAATGCCTACTATTATATTAAATGGTATTGAAAATAGGTAAGTAAAGGGGTAGGAGGGGTGTAATTCATTTTTATTCCTATAACCCTAAAGGGGTTATCAAAACTCTTTTCCCATTAAAATTTATATACACTTTTCCTCCAGTGGGGCATCTTTTTCCATAACTTAATAGGATAGACTAACTATTGGAAAAGGAATTCAAATGAGTATCATGGCAAAAAATGAAAGAAACAAAAGAAAAAACTCCACCAAATCCTCCCATCTTTTCTCCACTTCCTTCGCTTCTCAAAAACAGTAAGAAAATCCTCCTCCATTGCTTACCTTCTACTCTATCTTTTCTACAGGATTATGTGGGGGGGCTCTAGCAGTCCATTTTTCCTAGGTGGTCTTCCGGGTCCTTTTTTGACTAGTTTTTCCTATAGTTGTAGGTTTTTATATAGTACATCTTCGAGCTTAGCATTATCAGGGATGTTTTTTCTAGGGCATTGTGGGAAGGGACATTTGAGGAGGAAATGTTCGACACTTTATAGGTTTCCGCAGAGGCATATATTGTACTCTCTATCCTAGGGTTTGAAGTTAGGGATGTAGGCATGTCCTGTTCTGAACTGGTATGCTCTCATCACTGAGAACTGGAGTATGTAGTCATATTTGTTTGTTTGGGGGTTTTTTCTTCTGGTGAACTATTCAAGTTTGTCTTTTGTCGATTTTCTGATCCTTCTTTTGACTGTGCTCCCCGAGAGTATGCTCTTCTATCTAGAGGACTTTTTAGGTAGGGATTGCGATGCTTTCTTTACTTCTTCATCTCCCTTCTTGTTTCTGGCAATTCCTTCATATGCTGGGACCTAGTCTATATTTTCTGTGATGCTGACATTTTGTAGTCTAGTGTTAATGTTGAAGACTTCCTGGGCTACGTATTGAGTGTTCGACTAGTACAGGTTTAGAGTGGCTCTGAGTGCCGCTTACGAGTCACTGAAGATGGTGAGCTTTCAGATTTCCTAGTGTTTTCTCTTGAGGTTCTCAGTTGATTTGAATGCTAGCCTGATCCCTAAAGAGGTTGTCTAAAAGAACATCCTTATATAGCTATATAAGCTATAGAGTAATAAGAAAATATCATCTCTGTAAAATAGAAAAATAGTGCAAAAACATATAAGGAAATCAAAACTATAATTTCAAATCCAAACCATCAAAAGTAGGTACAACCTCCTTAGTAACTAAATTAGAAAGCATATCATTAGAGTATAAAGAAGCTAGGAAAGTTAAAGGGGTAGAGGCTAATCTTTCAGTACAAGCCTATCCTATAAGAGTATTCTAATCTAAATACAATCTATATAGGCTAAACAAGCTATACATGCTTAAGGGAGAGGGGGAAGGAGTATAAGATAGGGGTCTACTTAGGGTAACCTTCTAGACAAGTATAATTACTTGTAACTATTATAGGTATAGCATATTATGGATTCCTAATTGTGAGAAAACCTTTCAAATACCAGTATATATCATGTATCACTTTCAGATACTAGTGATAAGAAAACATCCTATATAAAATATGTTAGTATATCTCACTAGCAGAACAAGCTAAAAGTCTAGTCCATGATATAGAACTATATGCCTCAGAACTAAATGACTCCCCTTTGAGATGATATTATTGTATTCTAGTTAATATATTAGATATAAATTCATTAGAGTTGAATGACCTTATATGTCCTATAGATGAATAATATACTTCTTTGTACTCCCTCGGTCACTTAGATGAATAATATAAGGATAAGCACCTTTATAGTATTATCCTTTAGCGAATGAAGGTATATACCTGATGCTTCTATGTATACAACTATGTCTTTGCTCTTAATTGAGTGTACATGCCCTGTCTATACAATAGTGACTGAAGGAATCCAAATTCCTATAGTATTATTCTTACTCATAACCCTATATGTCTAGAATATAGTGCAGTTAAGCCTAAGGTCATAGATTACTCTATTTATAATATATAATCAAAAGAATTAGTTGCTGATAGTATAGAACTGGTAGAAGCTCTTTATTGTACAATTAGCTACCTGTGCTATATTGTTTGCCAAGATGAATAAGTCATCTAGTAATTGCAGGTCATTGGTTTTCTTCATAGTGGTCAGAATTCTAAATGTTATTAGTTATTGCTTATTGATGCATTTGTGTATTAATATTACTTGAATGTATTATGTGTTCAAATGATCTAAAGAATTTATCTTACTCCTTATATTTCTGTAATGGTGTTGGGTAAAGTATATGCTCAACACAAAAAGATACATTTGTTATAGTGGTTACCATAGGTCATGAGTACCTCAAAGGGTTAAATGTTTTTCTGTTAGAAAAAAAAACATTTAACTGGCTATGTCATTATTACCATTGCCTAAGCGGATGAAGGTACGTCCTGATGCTCCTATGTATGCGACTATGTCTTTACTCTTAATTGAGTATACACGCCCTGTCCATACAATAGTGACCGAAGGAATCCAAATTCCTATCACCATTGCCTACTACAAGTTACCATAGCAACTGGTAGGCACCGTAACAAATGTCTCTTTTTGTGACGAACTGTCCTTACAACTATTCAAACTTTGCCTAAATTTTTCATTGCCATGAAAGCTATTCATCTTGGAAAGGTGGGTCAATTTTGACGTTGATTTATTGCATGTTACTCACAAATTTTTTTTTAGCGAATATTAGAAGATTGTTTGCCAGTGGCGGAAGTCGCAAGTTATTTGGATAGGAATAACACCCATGACGAGGATGGTGATTTATTCGGATTCTTGGGGACGAGTGGTCTTTGATTTATCAGTCAGCTTTCCTTCTCTTTTGTGTTGTGGAGTCTGGTCTTTTGGGGTTGGGTGTAATGTGCCTCTGTTTGTGAGATTTTATTCTTTTGTTGTTTTTGATTGCAATTGCGGTAGCTGCGACGTTGGCCCTAGTAGTTTTCATGCGATCTCGAGCTACGAGATAGAGCAGGCTATGGGGCTGGTGTGCAAGGTATCATTGTATATTTTAGCTTACCTTTCAGAGCGCCCCAAGAACTGGGGGCTCACAGCATTTTCTCTAGTTCCTGGACCAATAATCTTGCTCAGCTTTTCTCTGGTTTTGCTGAAAAGTAGCGGTGGCAAACATTCAAACCAGAGAAGAATCCCAAATTGCCATCAACCGTCAAAGTCTTCCCGGAAAGGCGAAGCACCAGACTTACCGTATTACACCGTGCCTCTATAGAAACCAATATATCTTGAACACCGTAGATATCGCACGATTTTTCTTTTTACAAAAGCGACATTGACTTAACTAGCGAACATCGCTGCAGCTGTAATAACATTTAAATTAGATTTCGTATTGATAGAATATCTGATCCAGGAGAATTCCATTAGTAGATCAATCTAAAACCACAGGCGCTGAGATAAGGCATACGTACTCTATAACATAACGTTGCGGGGAGAGGTTCAGCGATGACGTTTTCCAACGTTGGTGTCAGCGAGCAGAAATAATTTCGACAAAACGAGCCGCAAATAGAGACAGATGCAGGAGATTCTCTAACGTAACAGCTCCGTGATGTTGACGAAGCAAAGTTGAAAGCGAAAAGGTTGGTGAAGATTCCATCTTTCGCAGCAGGGCGTGACAAATGCAAGCACCCGGTATATGCTCATGTCTACCTCGCAAACAATGTAAATGTGCGCCCAACCCATTGGGCCTTCGGACGGAATTCGGACTTGTGGCTGATGGTGCTTACTTATTATCTGTTAAGACTAACGTCTCTTGATGAATCAACAGACTCGTATCGCATCATGAATAGTCACTCGGGGCTAAAGATTACGCTACAAGAATTTTTAGTTCAGTTTCGCGGCGGCGAAAGGAAGAGCCAAGCATCAAAGCGGTATTCAATTCCAGACAATGAGGAAAAAAACAAATGAAGGAAGAAAGAGAAGTAGATCCACCATCCTCCTCCGTGGCCTTGAAAATTGCCGTAGAATATTTCCTTTTAAACGCTACCAGTAGTAAATATTAACCCTTTCCGTCACGCCTTTTTCTAAGAACCCAAGACTTTGCGAGGATAATGATACTATCATCGAGGACACACATACACAAAAGAAAGTGACAAGAAAAAAATTTAAAGACTACATTCGGCCAAAAGAAAACATTTTCCATACAGAAAGGCCGATAAAATAAGCCCTCAAACAAACGTTACTAGTCGAAAGGGGGGGGGGAGAAGAAAAGAAAAGAAATAACGCACAAAGCCCAATCCCTGAAAGGAGTTTTTTTTTTTTTTTTTTAAAAAAAAAAAAAAAAAAAAAAAAAAAAAAAAAGCATCCGGCCTCGTGAACAGACCTGGGACATTGCTTCACCCGAAATTTGGAAAAGGGAGGCATTTGACGCGTATCTGCTATTTTGTACTCCCAAATTTCCGATTTTACCCTCATTCTTGGTACGAAAAATCAAAAGATTTAGACTGCTCTTCTAAATCTCAATGCCCAAACAATCCAGTCCTTCTAACAACTTCCAGATTTGATTGCATGTAGGCTTTCCAGCGATTTCTCTTTCTCGTTCCAGAGTTTCCTTGGTCCTTGCCCACTCGAAAACGTTCCTTCTCTGTTTCTGCGTTAAGATGTCCTTAGGATCCGTTGCAAGCGCGATAATCTTATGCCAAATCTCCTCCGGAAGTCCACCGCAGAGGACTTTTGTGTGTAATCCATTGTTTCTAGGAGTGGGTGGGGTAAGGATTCCATTTTTCATCGTTGGTGTCACAGAACATTCCGACGATGGAAAAACATCGAACTCTGAGCGTTGAGAATGATTTCCGATATGGTGATGATGGCATGGCAAGCTCATATACGAAGCTGAGTGTGGTGGGCTTGTGGGGGAAATTACCGACTGCGGCAGACCACCATTCTGCTCATTTGGTGAAGGTACTTCCGGAGGTACATTTGAACAAAAAGAGCCCAGAGAATCGGAAGTCGGTAACACAGGCCTAGGTGGAGAAGTGTAGCTTTGTGACAAATTGCGCCTATAAAGCGAAAGATTTGTGTCCATGGCAGCAGCATCGTCAAACAAAATGGCACGGCTTACAACCAGCGTTCTTAACGCTGTTTTCCAAAGTTCGACGCAACCAGGGCCTGAATCCCTTAATATACTACCGTGAATTTTTCTTCTTGCTCGTTCCAGTTCTGTTACAGCTCCACCGTTAACTGTAATCGTAGTCGGTGAATGTGGACTAGGTGGTATAGCAGAGAAGCTATCCCTTCTTGCGCCTTTCATGGCCGTCGATGGCGTCATAGAAACATCAGACACTCGTCTACTCCTTGGCCCATACCCGTTCGAGTTGCCGTAAGGTAAAGAGTATCCATCACGCATTCCTTCTGCAAGGTGAAGAACTCTAAGTCCTTCGATGGTAAAATTGTCGTTCGGTTGGTAAATTATTCCTGTGCAACCGGAGGTATGGTCGTAATTTTCGAAAATTTCAGCTTGAGATCCAAGTCGGGGACGCGGCAAATAGACCCAAAGGCGTTCCGGAGTAGGGTGGATTGGAATAATGTAAGATAAGAAAAGAGCTGCCTTGTCTGTTATGCCGGTATTAGACAAAACCAGATATGGGATGGAGCGCAGCCCATGCAACTCCACAGAATTTGCTGGTATCGAGATCGTTAAGGGTGGAGAAGGCGAATAACGATTAACAGATCCAGCTATTATAATTCAAAATTCCGTTAGCAGTTCGCATTTTAAGGTAACTGGTTTTATCAAGCATACCACTTCGCACGGAGGATTTAGGTGGACTGGAAAGAAAGCTTTTAGGGGATGTGGATGAATCCTTTGAGTCAGAAATATTCATACTCCGGACCCGTTCGTAGGGACTGTCATCCATATCCGCCTCAAACTCCATCTCAAATTCTTCGTCTGAGCTTTCTGCTACCGCAGGATCTACAAGGCGTGGAAGCGTTATGGGGGGCTCCCTGGCGTAAACTTTCAAGAATATCTCAATCCCCCTATCTCCAATAGGGTTCTGTGAAATATCGAGCCTTCTAAGGCTGCATACCTGTCCATTAGATGAGCAACATGAATTTTGAACAACAAATAAATCATATTGGCACGATAAATGAGGAATTACGTTTCTGAAGCATTCCAAGAAAGCTTCCCAATCGGCTGCGTTTTCCTCTGTTGTGATTTCGATGCAATTGCAACTCAGATCGAGATCCTTGAGATCATTTCTTGCGAGCCGAACCACAACACCCAGTGATTTCAGCCCATCCAACGTGATTTTGTTTTCAACAAGATTCAATTCATCCAACTTGACACATCCTGAGCCGATAGCTTCTAGCAACCCCTCACATGCAATTTGGAGTCCCTCATCGCAAAGTGACTTGCCCTGTAAATTGAGATCGACGTGCGGATCTTTAGGAATTCGTATCGATTTTGACGTAGACGGTACATGCTTCAACAGATCCCTCTTGACTGCGGAGCCAAGTTTGGATCCGGTGATTTTTCGCTGCAATGGAGTAAGATTTCCCTCAGCTTTTGAACTGCAAGTAAATAAACACACAGGAGATAGACTCACGTTCGTGTAATTGAGCTTCATGATGAACTGCAAGTTTTCACCACGGGTTGATGCAACTTAAGTGTTTACTTCTCCGATAAACTTGAAATTGGTGGCCAATTTCCGCAAGCCATACGGCAGATGCGATTTGACGTCAAAGTAGCAGTGCGAACAAAGATCGGCTTACTGTACAGTCTGTCAGTTTGGCGGTCTGAGGCGATGTGTTTTCAACCCAAACGGGCTTGGGAGGTGGGTGGTTAAAGTGTCAAACAAAGAAACAGACAATAACTAGAGCTTGTGGTTGGGCTTTGGCCAAGACCGGATATGTGGGGGATGATTAACCACCCAAGCGGACGGGCTTCCCGCTGTGCAAGATTATCGATAAACAACCCCTGCAAATGGGGATTGGAATGAGCGAACACTCGATAATTGTCTCAGCCTGTCAGCCGATGAGCGGGATGGTGAGTACAATACGAAACGAAAGTCGAACTGTTCCTCGGAGGTGGTATTGCTCTTGGGGCAGGCCTTATAAATGTTATTTTAGTCGTCGCACCTCACGTGTCGACAGCGAGTCTTACAAGCTATGGACGTGGTTTGACGACAGGAGATGCGGAGACAGAGGGGGTGGTCAGGGCTTCAGGCAGAGAAACTTCCCACATTCTCGACGCCCGGAATGTGCTGCTGAACATATTACACGGCATACCGCAATGCTGTCATTTAGCGCCCAAAGGACGTTAGAATGCGTACTCGATATACCGGAATTCAGCATTTAGTCTCTGTCGCTTGAGAAGCATCGACTTCCGTCGTAGAGCGGTGGCAAATATTAATTTGCGGGTCAAGCATCAACTAGCAATATGACAGTCCAAGCAGGCACTCGAATAGGCACTCGCTAACTGGGGATTGGACGTACGGCACCTCTTGCTTCAGTGGCGGCTAATTTCAGAATAAGCTCTCGATGTTGAGCGACAACCACTAAGGAATAGGTAGAGCATGTACGTAGTGCTGAAACTCGTACGGGGTGTAGGCGTCATCCGAGTGGTCTCAGAAAGCTGTTCTCAGGCATACGGGAGTTCCGCGGCTCAAGGTTGGCGATTCCCATTCCCGGAGCCTGGAAAACAGAGGCAGAGTAAAAATGGACTTACTTCCTTCCTCCATATATCGATCCTACCCTCGATGCCTGATCATGTTCCATTCCGTTTATTGGCCATGTATGTACATGTATATGTGCTCAGTACGAGTACAACAGGTACATACATGTGCATTGCATCCGCCGAGGGTTGCACGAAGATCAGCCTAGAACACCCCAACCGCTCGAGGTTGCATCTTAATACTTAAAGGCACGTGGTTAGCAGGGGTCGAGCGACGGGCATGCCTCGGAGGTGTCGCCTTTTCCCCACAAAATGGAGGAAAAGACGTACGGGGAAAGATTCGCACACGTACTTTCTCACAAGTATGCACATGTATATGACTGCTCACGTTTCTGCGCTCGACCCCTCATCTTCTTCTGCGGCTTCTTCCTCACTTGTGATGAGACCGTTCTGAGTACATACATGTCCTCCGACCAGTTTTTCTCGCTGAAGAATACTGTCTCGACTGCTTCCGCTGTTCACAAAATACCTGTCGAGTTTCATGGGCGAGAGATCCTCGCATGACCGATAAATCCCTCTGCTCCGTTTTGCATTACTACAGCTATTTGGGTTTATCTGTTTTCCACCGAGATTCATGGCTATGAGCTTCACCGACTCCCGCGAAAATTCACCTCCACTCTCCACTCTCACTCCCTCTTCTCCTTCTCCTCGCCTCCGTCGTGAATACCGTAAGGTCCTTCACCCGCTCGCGGACGACTCGGAAGACGGGCATTCCCCGCACCCCTCCATCTACGAAGCTTCGCCCGTGGCTTCCGACGATGAATGCCACTCTGATAAAGACGCTCTTCCTGAGTCCTTCGATTCAGCAAAACAGAAAGGCGTCGAGATCCTAGAGTCTCAGTCTCCTCCACCGTCGGTAATTGATAATTCTGCCTCCGGGGGAATATCGAGGAGAAATGCCTCCCGCTTTTCGGGATTGTCGTTGTTGGAGACGATCGCAGAACAGAAAAGTAATAGTACTATCCGGAAAAGAGATCATGGGAGTAGAGGGGGCAGCAGGGGAAGAGGGAGTCCGGATGAGGAAACGCATTTGTTGCGAGATGGGGTAGAGGATTCGGAAGACGATTTCGAACCGATATATTTTTATGATTATGCGAGTCCTACACAACCGTTGTATCCGTCCTTATCCGCCTCCGTCCCGTTATTTGGAGGTAATTTTCCAATATGCTAATTCACTTTTTCCTTGAGTATCAGAGCACTCACTCCAACTTTCCCACAGAATCCCCCACGACATTTACTCCCTCCACCTCCTCGGCACCAAACACCTACTTCTCCCGTAACAATCCGCCACCTCGGCAACTTCCAAGCCAGCCCACGTTCCGCCCCCCCGTTTCTATGAACCGTTCCTACGGCTCACTGTCATCGCATCCGTTCCACCGTGCACCAATCCTAATTACACATTCTCCGGATGCTTCCTACGACCCCAATCAACGCACCCCCGATACCCTTGAAAGCCCAACAAGCAGAAGCCGAGCAGAGAGCTTTCGAGATGCGGGAATCTGGGGGAAAATCGGCCGGGGGCTGTGTCTCATTTGTTGCTGCTTCAGCGTTACAGACGCAGATCTGTAATATCTTCAGACTAAATACGAATCGGCGACTGTCATAGATTAATAGGCTCGGGAAAAGTGACTCACACTAATGATTATGATTAATGGATAGTGCTTGGGAGGACTTTTTGCTTTTCGCTTTTTTTTTTTTTTTTTTTTTTTTTAAAAAAAAAAAGCATAAGTGGACTTTTTGTGTTTTTGGGAAGCGAATGTGGCCTGTTTATGGGTGATATTCGAGAGTAGGGGAGCGGGCGTGGGCCTTAGTATAGAAATGGGATACGCGCATAGATATTTCGGTATTTTCTCATTACTACCGCTCTCCGTGGGGGATTTGCAAAGTTTATGTTTGCAAATACCCACGTAGCGTTGGTCGGGGCGTACTTGGATTGCTTGATTATTTTTTCATCGGTTATTATTAATGAACATCGGAGTGAGAATGTTGGGTAGCTGTGGTTTTAGTATTAATAGAGTACCCACGGTAGCGAAGGGTAGGAGTCTTTGAGATTTTGCAATGACTTTTTTTTATCTTCGATTTGCTTTTCTATTTTTTTGAGATTGAGAGGAATGAATGGAGCGTGAAACGGAGAAAAAAAAGACCATTAATTATGGTAAAAGATAAGCTATCCGAGTGGTTTCATGGCAAAATTGGAAGGAATAACAGTAGCAGTGTAGATGTGAAGCCAGCGAATAGAGCGTACTGCTGTTGAAACGTTGTCCAAACAGATGTGTAGGTCGAGTGAGTATGCGTGTCCGAGCGTCGAACCAATCGCATACGTTACAGCAGAGGCTCCACAAGGGTGGACGATTTGCTGAACGCGACGATGGCGGGATGTTGGGTTTTTGTATATGGATTTGGAGATTTTGGGGCAGAACTAACGGCGGCGGGAGGGCGATTCGTCATGGATACGATTCAGGATGTAATAGTGAGACTAGTTTATATTTTATTTGTTGAAGCGTAAGTTGTTTGTCCTAATGGAGGGCTTGTTATGCTCCTGGTTTGATCTAATTGATCGTTGAGTCTTTAATGTGCAGGCGCAATGCAGAACTACCTGGAGATTAATGTTAAGAGATATTCCATCGCAATTCTAAATATTCGAGAACTGTACGTATACATTGTGAATGTATGATAAAATATAATATATATTAAATATTAAATGATGTAGATATACCTCAACTTTTCCTTCCTAGCCTCGCGCCCAGTGCCTCGAATAGTTGGCAAAAACTCTAATTTCGAGGTTTTTGGTAAGAAGAACTCTCTCCCTCCATACCCCCGTGCTCGCCGCAGCGTTTTAGGAATATTCTCAACGCACTACAGCGAGACTTCTCATCCTAGCATAGAACTGGCCGTAAGAGCATTATCTAATCATCCCATCATAACTCA
Source organism: Phymatotrichopsis omnivora (assembly GCA_016880775.1). NCBI lineage: Eukaryota > Fungi > Ascomycota > Pezizomycetes > Pezizales > Rhizinaceae > Phymatotrichopsis > Phymatotrichopsis omnivora. The sequence continues at coordinate 11,300 of JABYPW010001538.1, forward strand.
TAAAACATCAAAATATCCACTCGCTGGCCATCACGACGCCCAACACCATTCCCAATCCCATCGACAAACTACGCCGCACATCGATCCCGCTCCCACTCCCCGAGTTCTGTCCTAGGGTCCCTACACACTGCGTCTGGAACGGGCAACATGCGATGTTTCCAGAGTCGTCCAGGGCACACACATCGCCCAGGTCGCAGCAAGCTTCGATATGGCCTACGATCGCGCAGTTGTGATACCGGAGGTTCGGACATAGGTAGTCGTAGTTTTCAGACGCGCTCACGTTGCCCACGACCGCCGACGGGAGGGAAAGGGTCGTGGGGGTTGTGTACTGAGCGTGCGCCGCCGCGGCGAGGAAGGTCGGTAGTAGAAATGTGAGCGGGGGACGGTACATTGTGTGTCAGGTATTACCCTTCAAGGCTTGCTGATTTTAGAAACGGTGAAGAGACGGGAGAATCAGCAGGCAGCGGAATTTATATTCTCCGTTCACCGAAGATCGTAAAAGGGGGGGGTTGTCCGTGATGTCGTGCTCCAGGGGAAAGGTGGAGTGTAGGGGTGGAGTATCTAGCAGGCGACGGCGGGACGGACGGAAGGAAGGGCTTGAGAAGATGGGCCATGGTTTTCGGCGTGCAAAACGGTCTCGACGGTGTCCTTCCTTTTCGGAGAAAGTCTTGTCCCTGGCATAACAAGTCAGCAGAACATGAACACGTAAGGCGAGTTCGGGACTAGCTGTGCAAGAGTTCTTCGCGGTCATTTCTTGGTGCAGAGGACGGTGGTAGATTGAGGACCCTTGACGGGTGCAGGCAGCTCATCCTGCAAGGCGTGCAGGAACGCTGGGAAACGTGCAGTGTGCATGCAATGAAGCACACAAAACCAGTTGGGTGATAGCCGAATGGCTGGTCTTCCGAGCTCCGAAATAGAGTGCATGTATTCCGACGCAAATCTTTTAAATAAGTTCTTCCGCGATTCCACCGCTCCTCCAAATCGTCGAATGCTTCCGGCGATGGGAGAGCCTGACGTAGCAGGTCGGAGGGTGGTGATTTGTCTCGAACGTTTTTTCCTTACAGGCTTTACTGATAGAGGGCTGCGGTTGCATCAAATGTGACATTGCGTGGACAGTTGAATGGGTCCGTCCAAAGCGGCAACCTGCAAGACTTTTTACTCATATGACTAATCATGCACATGGGGCGCATGGATACCAACACCGCCACACCAGAGATATCGACTCTCGTATATCTTAGGCAAAACTCTTATTTTTTCAAAGTGGTAAGCAAGATTTACATATATAGCAAAAAATGAAAATGAAAACCAAACTGAACTCCGAATTCTGCAAGTTTTCGACAACGCTTAACGCAGAAGGAGAATTCTCTAACCTTGTAAATTAAGAACGATGCCTTAAAAAAAAGGTGAGAACTGTTGGAAATATATAAGCGGTTACTTTTCTCGGAGAATATATATATATAAAAAATACTAAAAAATTTAAGATATTTTAATCATGTAAAGTTATAGTTAGCTATAGGTTATACGTACATAATTTCTCCACTTCTCATTACCCCTAATCTTCAATGTTTTCATATTGAGCATCTATCCAAACCGAAAATTCAACATTGATTCCCCTGATAACATTCTTCAACATATAATATTCAATCCCGTCTTCGCATACCTTTCCTACTCCTAGTCGAATTTTATCCACCATCTCGCCCTCCCTCATATCATTGCTGGCCAACCCGGAAACCGTGATTCCCATGCGTACTACTCTTTCAACCTTGCGGAGCCTATTATATTAACGGCTGATTTGTTCGAAACCCGGTGGTCGTTAATCTGCAATGTTTACAGTCACAAAAAAAAAAAAAAAAACAGCAAATTCAAAAGATTTTGAAGCCCTTCACTATGAGCGCCGTTTCCGCAAAAGCCCAAAGCCCTCCACCAGCCAATCTGATAACGAATCTGACCCCAAAATCAAGCGGTGACGAACGACAGTTCATATTCCAAGGCAGTATGAAGTGTGCATGAAAGTTAGAAAAAAATAAGAAAACCGGCGATGTCATCATGGAGAGAAAAGGCAGTGCAGTACACAACAGCATGGATGAAATCGATTCTGACTTACAGAACGGTCATACCCTAGAGGGTTCCGATACACGAAAAAAGAAGGAATTCGTCAAGCCTATTGCGAAATCGGAAGCGGAGAAACTGTACCCAGCTGCATCTACTATTACGTCTATGAGGGGTAACAGTATAGCTGAAAGACCTATTCTTAATATAGCAGGGGAGAAACACTTTACTAGAAAAGATGTCCGCAATATCGTGCAGAAAGAAAACCCCGATACCGGACGAATCCATCTGCATTACAAACCCGTTGTCGAAGACCTTCACGATGCAATCGAATTCCTTTTTCGATTTCGTTTTCATTTGCATTTGCATTTCATTTGCATTCCTTTTTTTTTTTTTTTTTTTTTAATTTCACTTGCCACTTTCAAAATAAAAGTCTTGCAATTATCTCCATAATTGTCGCTCAGCAAATGCATACATGCGACAATCAAGGAGGTTGGACGTTGTTCGGTACGCGAGTCGATGTCTCTGGTGTGGCGGTGTTGGCACACATGCATCTCATGTGCATGAACGATCTGAGATGTGATGGGATCTATAGGATATCATAAAAGGGTACCCTAAAAGAAGTAAGTCGACATACTAACTTTCTTAATATTTACTGGCTAAAATAATATTAGATTTAGATTACGAGAAGTGAATAAAATCAAATGCATGCAATGGTGCCAGGAATGGCTACATTGGACTTGTGATAAATGGTTATACATAGTATGGACAGATGAGTCAATATTCATAACTGCAGAATTTGGCCACTGACTGTAGGGTATTCGCTATTCTGATAAAGGGTTTTATCCAGACTACCTAGACAAAAAATGGCAGTCCGGGAAAAAAAAGTATAATGATATAGGGTACATTCTGCGGAATCCTTAAGTCAGAGTTATACATTGTCCTAGCAGGGGGAAAGGTTAACTCTGAAACCTACATACAGAATATCCTCAATCTACTGCTTATCCTATTCTGGCATCGTAGTTGCAAGCAGTATAGGTAGAAACAAGTGGTCAAGGATAGGGCACCCAGTCACAAAAAATAGGCCATTAGGTGTAGGGAGAGAAACAACATTGAGATTCTCCTATGGCCAGCCTAATCCAGGTGAGACATTTAGAAGGATATCTGATTTAGAAGCATTGCAGATTGTTTTGGAAATGCGTAGAACCAGATTTCGGCATACCGGCTTAACAGTTTGATTAGAAGTATACCACAGAGATTGGAAGCAGTGATTACTACTGGAGGGAATGTGATAGTATTACTCTTTTTTGTTTGTTTGTTTTTGTATTGTTTTTTTTTTGTTTGTTTTTTTTTGTATTTTTTTTTTTTGTTTTTTTTTTTTTGTTTTTTTTTTTTTTGTTTTTTTTTTTTTTTTTTTTTTTTTTTTTTTTTTTTTTTTTTTTTTTTTTTTTTTTTTTTTTTTTTTTTTTTTTTTTTTTTTTTTTTTTTTTTTTTTTTTTTTTTTTTTTTT
>JABYPW010001539.1:0-14848 GCA_016880775.1 Phymatotrichopsis omnivora
ACCTTAAGGAAACGAAAACCGGGCGTCCCCTCCATCCTAACCAGTACAAGTTTCAAGTGCAAGTAAGTGTCCCCGCCCGTAGACCCAAATCTTGTACCCCCTTCTCTTCCCCAAGACCCCCGAGCAGATGTTCGTCATGTGGCCCGTGGGCACATACAGTAGGATGGCTTGACACGAATTTCACAGGGACCGATCCCGATGAGGGACCATCGGCCCCTTCTCCTTTGTACCTTTCTCCAATTTCCTTGTCTCCTTTATCTAGTGATGGTGGATATTCGGAGGAGGAAACGCCGGTACCTGCTTTTTCTGATCGTTTGGCCTTGCCTGTATTTGCGGATGTTGTTTTGAACGGGTGGTTTCTTTAGTTAGTTTTTATTTTTTCTTTTGGGCACGCCATAGTCTTTGACTGTACGCGGATTCTTTTGTAAACTGCGAAGAGTAGTTTAGTAAAATGAAGAATGAATAATCATCATCATCATCTTCATGTTCCAGGCTTCTCAGACTCTTCAAACCCCCCCCTACATTCTACCTTTCCCACTTCTCTTTTTACGCTCTTCTTTCATCAACTTTTATCGTCGTAAAACTGCTCGGCAAAAACAACGACCTAGAATACCTTAGCCTCGTTGCCCAGGGGATAGGCGCTCGGATAGAGCTTGCTCCACAGGGGACTATCCTTACCTAGGCACGTACCGACGGGTTCCTGGTTGTGCATCACCACCGTAGTGTGATCTGGTGCCGTTATAGCCTGATCAATAAACCCAGTGTGGGAGACATCGTGACAACGTGTAAGACCTAGCCTCGCTTACACGGTCGCAAATATGTCTACATCCCAGCAACAACCGGTCACCCCCACGAGGGCCCCAACGCCGTCGAATACCTCAACCCATCACACTATCCCTAAAAACTCAGCCCAGCCATACCAAATCCCGCCCGCGCACGAGTGGCAAATCGAGGGGCACTCCCAGGTTCCCCCAACACAGATAGCACAAAGTCAAGTCACGCAACAGCTCTTCAAAAACCCTGCCAATATTAGTCAGCATGCATCCCCAACACCCTCGCGTACCACCACCCCACATCCACAAGCCACCTTTGCCCCAGAAAGTGCGTTCGGAGGCAGGGATATCGGATCATGGGATGAGGATGCCCCAGCCGCACAGTACACCAGCGACGGAGATTTCCTCACCACAGACGAACAATTCAAAGGAAAAGATAAAGAAATGACGGACGTCGACGCCACCCCCAGAAAACTAAAGAGATCAGCCCCAGGGCCCTCCCAGACCCCAGCCCCAAGCCAAATCACCGAAAATCCACTACAGGCGCTAGAGGAGCTCACAGGGTCCACCATCAGAACACAAGCCTTTGTGGAACTACTAAGTGAACAACAAGGTCTAACGGGAGAACCCACGAAAACTACACTACTCGGTATGTTCATCGCCGACGTGTTCACTGCATTGTGCAACAAAATCGACAATCAATCCAGATTCCTCATCAACCTACAAGATGCCAACCTCAAACTTGGACGACAAGTGGAAGAATTAGAAAAAAGAACGAAACAAACCCAACAAGCGGCCCAGAGCGCGGCCGCCACAGTCCAATCCAGATCATACGCACAGGCCGTACAAAGTTCAAAACAGCAAGACAATGAACAGAGTAAGGAGATGGGAAAGGGAAAAAGCAAAGGAAAGAAAGCAAAAGACCAGGAGGCAAGCCCAGACAACCCATCAACCAACACTAATAAAAAGAAAAAAGAAACCAACACCGAGACCAACATCGAGCGCCAACAACAGCTTCCGAAAAAGCACCAACGAGCAGAACGACGAATGTACCTCCAGAAGACCGAACCTGGAGACATCAAAGACCGAGCCATCCTAGCAGAAAGGCTAGCATACCAACTCGTAATACGACTCAGAGACGAAGCGGCATTGTCCCCCAAAGATGCAATGCTAGAAGCCATCACGATCAACGAAATGGGCACTGTCACGATGTACACCCCACCACACCTGACCGCCGACTTCTACAAACCATACTCAATCATCATTCAGAATGCAGTCAGCGGAATCCTAACAACACAATTCGAAACCCTCAAGTTCGCACCAGTCACAGCTGGCATCATGATACATGGTATCCCAAGATTTGCCCTCCCTGGTACAGGACTAGGAACAGACCTCCACGAAGAAGTATCAGCACAGATCCTGGCCACCACGGGAGTCCAGATTGCAAGCACGAGATTAGTTAAACCAAAAGATGGACAAGAAAAGCCCTATTGCTCCATCATAATCGAAGCCCATCCATCCGAAATCAAAAAGATCAACACCCCCCAGGGAACATTGTTGTACAACCGAAGAAGAAAAACCGAATTGCTCCACTCATCGATGCCGTACACGCAGTGCAACAAATGTTGGAGATTGGGAAATCCTAGAGCAGCATGCCAAGAACTGACTCAAATGTGCGCCATCTGTGCGCAAGCACACGACACTAGAAACCACCCCCATACATGCGAAACCCAGAAACATTCGACCCCATGCCCCGGACGACCAGAAAGAGAACATAAACTAGGGAGATACTGCGCGAGGGAGGTTGCGAAGTGTATCAATTGCCAAAACAACCACGCAGCAAATTTCCCAGATTGCCCCGCCAGAAAAGAAAAATTCCAACAGTTCCAAGAGATGATCCAACAGCGCAGGGCGGAGCGTCTCCAACGAGAAGCGCAGGAAAACGAATAAAATGACAACACAAGGAAGCAACAACGGGATGACCAAAAGCATCTCATGGACCATGAAAACCCTCAAAATGGTAACACTCAACTGCGCAGGAAACAACAGAGTGTTCATCAATTACATGCAAAACCAAAAAACCCCAGCACAAATCATAGCCATCCAACACCCATACCTACACCAAGGAAACCCGATGAAAGCAAAAGGATACGAAACAATAGTGCCCCAAAAGAAAAGAGACGGAAGAATACAGTACGGAACAGTTGTTTATGTTGAGAAGTGGATAGCGGAGTGTTTTTCTTTCTTTCCTATACCTGGGATTCAGGACCCAGATGTGGTGGCACTGAATTTCAGATCGAAGAGTTTTTCTTTTTCTTTTTCCTTTTTTGCAGTTTACATACACCCAAAAGGCACAGATCGAACAGAAATCATAACACAGGTATTCCGGAATCATACGGGACATAGGATTATACTTGGAGACTTCAACACACATCACCTAGACTGGAGCCCGTTTAGAACGTACACGTGGCACGAACTCTAGGACGGACAAAGGCTACTGGAAGCAGCAACCAATACGGGACATGTCTGCACCAACATACCAGGAGAGACCACTAGATAGGACCCAAGAGGAAGACAAGACGGAGTAATCGATCTCATATTTGCGAGCACGAACACATACGGACGGCTTACCCCACCATCAGTAGGAAAAGACGTAGGAAGCGACCATTTCCCAGTAGTCATCGAACTTCACCTACAAGACACCGAGCAGGAAAAACTGGCACCAAACTGGAAACTTTTTCCCACCTATGATAAAGACAATGTGGACCCGGTATATCACCAACTGGAAGGAATTGTAACGAAATGGGACCAACAAGGAGACTTCCAACACTGGATCCAAAAAACAATACACCAGGTCGCGAAAACACTATACGACACAGTGCCGAAGAAAAATGTCACAAAGTACTCCAAGCCGTGGTGGAACACTGAAATCGCAATCGCACGAAAGATGTTTAAGCGAGAAGCACGGAAATACAAGCATGGACGAACAACCAGAGAAAACCGGAATATGGCTCGAAACAAATACTTCCAATTGATCCAGGCTGCCAAAGACCGATACTGGAACCAGTGGGTGGAGAACGCAAGTGACCAAGACCTCTGGAACTACAAGTCAGTAAGGATGAAAACCTCAAGAGATCACAAACCAGCAATTGCGGCTGGAATGGCAGAACAGTATGAAGCACAACTAATCAAACAACTCTTCCCCCCTAAACCACAACCGGACCCTCCCAAGCCCGTATGGCACCTTGAGATGCCGGAGGTAACAGAAAATGAAATCCAGGAAGCCCTCCGGAAAACCAGGAATACAGCCCCAGGAAAGGACGCCATCCCGTACCCAGTCTGGAAACAGGTAGCAAAAGGAGCGCCGCACATTATCAAAGGAATAATTAACGAAATACTTGGCCACGGATATCACCCAGAAAACCTCAAAGAAGCACTGGGAGTGCTCATACCAAAACCAGGCAAAGAAGACTACAGACCGGTCAAATCGTACAGAGTCATAGCTTTGCTCAACACACTCTCAAAAATAGTCGAGAAAGTCGCCCACGATAGACTATACGCTCATGCAATACAAAACAAAATGATATCGCCATACCAATACGGAGCCATCAAACAAAGAGGCACAGCAGACGCAGTAAATCGGCTCTTCCACGAAGTAGATTGCCTTCAGAAAGCAGGATTCAAAGTGAGCACAGGTTTCTTCGATATCACAGGAGCCTTTGACAACATGGAACAAGCTGAACTCAAAAAAAGACTCGAAAATGGGAACACCCCAGAATATCTCACCAACTGGATACTGTCATTCATGAGCAATAGAACCATGCAGATGGTCTTCCCAGGAGCAACAGAAACCCTACACCACGTAAAATCCGGAACCCCGCAAGGCTCACCAATCTCCCCATTGTTATTTGTTATATACGTTGCCCCGCTACACGAGTGTAAAGAACCACAAAGCAGAGGATCCTTCATAGACGATTTTGCGGTCACAGTCTATTCCAGAAACAGAAAAGAAAATAACGGCAAAATCTGGGAAGAGTTTGAGCGACTAGAAACCAGAGCAAGACCAATGAAAATAAAATTCTCCGCACCCAAAACAGACCTAATACACTGGGAAGTACATCATGAGAGCACTCCAGAGGACGAGAAACAACCAGTAGAAATAGGAGGAGTGCAGATAACGCCCAAATGGATAGCGTGGTACCTAGGATATTTCGCGTCCACCAAGCAAACCCCGCACACTCATTACGAAATCCGCATCGCACATGCAATGAAACAGTTCGCGCTCATCAGAAGAGACAACACAAAGCACAAAGGGCTGACCCCACACAACCGAAGACGCCTTGTAATGGGAATGCTAATACCGCAAATGACGTATGGGGCAACTGTCTTCGAACCAGACCAAACGACAATCAAACTCCTCAACACCCAGTTCAGTAAAATGGCAAGATGGGTAACCGGACACTTCCGGAACACAAACGCGCACCAGACACTGGCCCAGGCAAAAATACCCCCACCAGAAATCTGGATCAAGTACCTAAGGGAAAAATACGTCCTACGAGTGTCGACTGTCACTGACCCGGAGCATCCGATTGCGTCAATACTGCCGGACACGTACCCAGCCCTCGCAACAAGAAACCCAAAGGATACCTACCGCAGCTGTCTGAAAAGGAGAACGGTCAGAGGAAAAAAGAAAGGCCTATACGTCCAAAAGTGGAACGCCCCCAACATACACAAACCCGGAAGCTCCCCACCAGTCCACGTTGACAAAATCCTACGCAGCATCATCCCGTACCTGGAAACCGGAATGCGATTCCATGGAGTCATCAAAGCTGGTGAAGCCACCCCGTCCTTGTACCCTGTGGCAACCCTAGAGGAAAAAATAAAAGAAAACCTAATCAAACGATGGAAAACAACAACAGCTGAAAAGTCGAGAGACGAAGAAGAAGTGTCCCTTGGCGAAAACCAAATCTTCAGATTGCCGATCGAAATAGCAAGCCGAATATTCCAGATGAGATCCCGAAAGTCGCACCTTTCCGCGCGCACCTCATGGGGACACAACGATCATCTCTGCACACACTGCCACCAATACTACGAAACTATACAACACGTGATCCTGGAGTGCCCGGCAAGGACAGAAGCACGCGAGAAGTACATACCCAAGCCCCGTGACCTGGAAGCCATGTTTCGCTCGGAAACGGAAACAAAACAGATAGCGACGTATATATCGAAAACGAAAACTGGGATACCAACAAGGAACTATGCATACGAATACCATGTGGCCATACCTGTTCGATCTGTGCCTAATAGACCCCCATCGTGTACCCCGTCCCTATTACCACCCAGCCCGTGTTCCACATGTGGGCCGTATAGAAGTTTTTTGGATTGGAAACCTTTCACGGAGGTAGCTCCGGTTGACGGATCAGCTACCCCCCCTTCTACATTCCTTAGTCCCTCTGATAGTTTGTCTGACGTGTCGGATTTTCTCGCGGAGGATGTTGCCCCTTCTTATGGTGATTTGGATTTGACTTTGCGAACTCTTTTCCACTTATGTTAGTTTGTATTTGCGCTACTTTTCTGTGTTTTTCGGAGGAGATGTTTTCTTATTACTTCTTAGCTTTCCATAGCTGCACGAGGATGTTCTTTTGTAGATGGTCGCTTCTATGTTTTCTTATTACTTCATAGCTTTCCATAGCTGTACGAGGATGTTCTTTTGTAGATGGTCGCTTATGTGACCATAAAGAATAAAAATGAATTACCTCCCCCCTGGTCGCTTCTATGTTAGGCCAGGCTTCTCAGAACACTCTAACCCAACTGTAACTTTCATCTTCTCACTCCGCACATTTTTCTCTCTACGATATACCAAGCTTTGATCTCAAGCAAGGGTACATTAGCCTCTTAGTCTCTAAATAGGATCCCGGATAGTGATTACCTCACTGAGGACTATTCAGCCAGATTATAGAACCGACGGGCCCTCGGCTAAAGACATCACCACCGTAGTGTACTCTGGTATTAAGTTTTTCAAACGCCCCCCCCCTAGCTACCTTAGCAAAACTCTAGACCTAGCCTCACCAGTATCTATCCAACATGTCAACCTGCCCTACCACCCCAACCAAGACAACTATGGCTCCACCCCAGTCTACCAGACAATGGATCTCTAGATCAGGATCAATCTGCAGCCTTAGAGAAGGAACTCCTACTCCTGACCCAAGCTAAGTCCACCCCACTGCCCAACCCCACACCCCTGCTTGGGGAATTTTTGATAGCCCTGCTTTCAGACACCCCCATAATGCCCCCGCATCTCAAGCAGGAGATGACGACAGTGACCAAGAAGAAGACAAAGGACTCAACAGCGCACTAGCTCATAGACTATCACATGAGATATGCGAAATAACCCCGCAAGGACTTTCCCAACAAGAACACCTCGAAATTATCGAAGAAGCAAGAAAGTTCGCTAGGGGCAAACTAGACCAAGATCGTCCTAGAACAACAGACGAGTACTATAGAGAAACTGAAGTCGAAATAGACGACGACCCAACCCTACATCAAATGCCTAAGAAAAACAAGGGAAAAAACAGAGAGGCCCTGTCCACCCCAACTCAAACCCAAGAAGTCACCCCCCTCACACAAGCTATGAATACCTGGGCCGACAAGTTAGCCTGGGAAAAAATCGCGGACATTACCAGGAACCCGTCAATCGGAGGCCTAGTACTTAATCTAGCCAACACGGTCCATACAAAGACCAACATCCCCACCAGTGAAGCCATTATCACACAAGCCCTTATCGCATCATTCGATGGTATGACAAAGTTTATGCAAACAAAGTTCGATCTTCTCAATAACAAACTGTCTGAAGTGAAGAAAACCAACCAAAAACTGTAGGACCAGGTTAGCAAATTGAGACTCGACAGAATTATTGCACAAAAGTCAGGTCCCAAGCCCCCAATGGGCGAGATCACTGATCTCATCATTAAACACCTCCTGAAAACTGAAACAACTACTCCTCCAACCCAACAAGGAAACAAAAAATTATATGCAGCGATAGCCTCAGATAGCAAACCCAATCCTACCAATAAAGAAGAAGAGAAAACAGATGAAGAAAAACCTCCCCGGAACAACAAGAAAACAGAGTCACCACAACCCAGTAGGATCCTGTTCGCTGAAAGAAGAATGTACCTACTAAAAGAAAAGATCGAGGATGTAGAAGAAAAAGACTATATAATCGCAACCCTACCCAATGCAATTGCTCGGGCCCTCGAAAAACAAGGAAAAACCACAGACAAACTCCTACAAGCCTCCATCAATGTTAGAGGAATGATCTCCCTAGTTACACCCTCCCACAAAAAAGCAGTAGAATACGCCCTATACAATGCAGCCATCCATGAAGCCATCGAAGCACACTTCGAAAAGAACATTATCAAGTACCCAAAGACAAAAATCCCAAAGAATGACCACAAGTTTCAACCAGTCAGATATGCCCCCATTAACTCCAACATTATAATCCACAGAATTCCCAGACAACTCCTCCCTGAAGACCCAATCGACTTAAATGAGCTAATAGGCGACCAAATCTACGACAGTACAGGAGTTTCTATCTCAAGGGTTAGAGTCATCAAACCCAAAGGAGAACACCAACCTTGCTGCTCAATTGCAGTTGAAATCACACCAGACTGCCTTTGGACTATCAAAAATAGCCATGGAGAAATTTTTCTCTTCAACAGATTCAGGAAAGCAGAGCTCATGTACTCGGTAACCCCTTTCGCACAGTGCATGAAATGATAGAAATTAGGACACCCAAGATCAGGATGCCGATCACCAACAGACGTCTGCCACCTCTGCAGATCGATAGACCACACGTATAAAGACTACCCTAAAGTTTGCAAAACCGACAAAAGCATAGTCTACCTCAGACCTAGCACAAAGGAAGAAAAGTCAGGCAAATACTGCATGCACGCCCACCCCAAGAGTGTTAACTGTGGAGAAGTACATGTGGCAGACTGGCCAGACTACGAGACAAAATAAGGAGCCTACAGAGGACACAACGTATGAGTAATCCAAATGAGACAAGCAAAACAATAAGCTGCGGCGGGACCCTCCAGACATAATTAATGTCCGAACAAAAACAGAATAACACCTACGATTCTAGGAAGGAAAAAACACCACGAAAAATCAAAACGCCCAACTTCATTACCTTTAACGTACAAGAGAGCAGCAAAACCTTCATCCATTTTATGCAACAAAATGTCGAAAAACCAAACACGATAATCGTAATACAAGAACCCTATCTATACAATAAAAAACCTATCAACAGCTGAGGATATAGGACGTTCATGCTAAGAGGAGGAGCTGAGAAAGTAGTAGGAGTAGTAGTTTATGTGGAGGAAGTTTTTCTTGATAAGTATTCAGTTTTCCCAATCCCTCTTGATTTCTCTTCACCAAATGTAATAGTACTAGAATTCCGGCACAAGATATCTGGACACAATTTTCAATTCTTCACCCTGTACAACTAGCCATGGGGCACAGACCTTGCACTTGACTTGTACTAGGAAAAGATCTTCATGGAACAGAGCAGAACAAGGATAATCAGCGGAGATTTCAACCTCCATCACCCTATTTGGGAACCTTTCAGGACTTACGATCGGAAACAATTCTGGCAAGGAACTCACTTGTGGAAAAAGCAACACTGAACCAGTACACCCTACTCAACGAACTAGGAAACTTCAGAAGAATCAACCCCATGCAAAGGCAAAGTGGAGTCCTGGACTCATGGTGGACAAATACAAAAGGACTACAAGAAGCAAGAACAGTCCAAGTTTTGCAGGACTTTGGAAGCGATCATAGGCCGGTATCTCTGAGCACCTCCCTACTAGCAGAAATCACACAAAGGACCTCCCTAGACTGGAAGTGTTTTCATGTCCCAGACGTATCAGAACCCTCCACCTTAAGAGAAGAGCTCAACTAGATGGACCTAGATTATGACCCAGCGCAGGAAGGTGTAGAGCAATAGTTACATAAAAAACTTTTCCAGCTATACGCCATTATCAACAAAAGTATCCCCCTCAAGAAGATTACTTTGTACAGCAAGCCCATGGAATGTAGAGCTAAGCATGCTAAGGAAGCTCTTCAACTCCACAGCCTAAAAGTACAAGCACAGACATGCATTGGTCGGAGCCAGAAACTCAGCCAGAAATCGGTACTATGAAGCAATACAAAACAGCAAACATGAGTACTGGAACAACTGGGTCAGTACTGCAGATGAAAACGATGTATAGAAAGTCAGCCGCCTGAAGACCAAACCAAAGAAAGACAGAATACCTAGCATAGACGCGCCAAATGCAAACGAGTATGCGAGGAAGATAATGGCTGGAATGTTCCTGAGTAGACCACAAGTAGACCCGCCAAAACCCAAGTGGTACCCTGAAGCTCTGCCGGTCACAAGCGTAGAAATCAGGGAGGCCCTCAGCAAGACCAAGAATACAAGTTCCCTAGGACCAGACACCGTTCCTTACGGAGTATGGAAATAACTCAACAGACAGTGCCCTCACATCCTGTCCACCCTTCTCACCATAATGCTCCAGCATCGAATCCTCCCCACCAACCTCAAAGAAAGCCTCGGAGTGATCATCCCAAAACTGCATAAGGAGAACTACGACGTCATCAAAGCATACAGGATTATTAATCTAAACAATACCCTCTCAAAGGTCCTCGAAAAAATAGTCAACAACCATCTCACGGAGCACGCCCTCTCCCACAACATAATCTCCAAATACCAAAATAGTATGATACGGAATAGAGGTACAGACGACGCTTTCACAAGAATCTTCCATGAAATAGCCATGCTACAAAAAGCAGGCTACAAGGTCACAACAGGCTTCTTCAAAATCAAAGGCGCTTTCAACAATATGACGTGGAAAAATCTTCGCGATAGGCTCGAAGAAGGCGAAACCCCTCAATACATGATTCACTGGATCATGTCCTTCCTGTCGCAGCGAAAAATCAAGCTTCAGTACAAAGGCTCACTAGACCAATACTTCGAAATACAAGTAGGAACACCCCAGGGCTCCCCGCTGTCTCCCCTCCTCTTTGTCATTTACATCAAACCAATACACTACCTGGAGAAACCACACCTGATAGAAAGCTATGCTGATGACATGTCAGTAACGGTCTACTCAAAAAACAGATGCGACAACACCCCTAAGATCCAACAAAGGTTTTGACAAGTCGAGGACAAAGGAACCAGCCTAGATATACTGTTCTCTCACAATAAAACTGACCTTATCCACTGGCAAACAGCAAACAAAAAAGATGAACCAGGGGATCTAGACCCGATATAGTTTGGCAGCACCGAAATAACCTATAAGCAACTAGTCAGGTACCTAGGATACTTTACAGACAGAAAATGGAAACCTTTCGCACACTTCCAACAAAGAGTTACCGGAACCATTGGCCTATGGAAGATGATCCAAGGATTAGTCAGAAAAGGAAAAGGGCTCACAGTGCACAATGCAAGAAAACTTATCATGGCCATCATGATCCCTAAAGTCACGTTTGGAGCCACAGTCTTCCAACCGGATAAGCGCACCACCATTAAGCTTGACGTACTCTTCCACCAGTTCGCAAGATGGATCACAGGATATTTCAGTACGACACCGATTGGCCCCCTCAGAAGCCTTGCAAGAATCCCCCCACCAGATCTCCTCTGGCAGTACATACACTAAAGGTACGCAATTAGGGTCACCACGCTACCACCAGGGCACCCGGTCACCTCAGCCTTCCCACCGACGTTCCCGATTTGGGAAAAAAAACCAAGACAAAAACACCACCAGACCAATGATGGGCATTAAAATGATCAAAGGAAAGTCGAAAGGAAAACAGGTCCTTAAATAGAACTCCAAAGAAGGATCGCATGTCCTAGCTCCACTGCATATAGACCAGCTAGCCAGAACACTAAAGCCCCTGATGGACTGGGACATGGTCTGGAACCACTTCAATATACTCCCTGGCGAAAAGACCCCCTCCCTATACAGCAAAGAAAAAGCGATCAAATTGGTTAAGACCTAACTTCTCAGCGCCTGAAAAGAACAAGCTACGGATGCAAAAGGCTATATCTGTTACCCATCCTTACACGAAGACTTAACCTTTCAACTCCCCAGAAGTATTAGCCAAACCCTTTTCCAAATGAGAGCAGGAAGCTTGCACCTGTCTAGACACCTCCCTTGGAGAGAAGGAAGAATGAACTGCCAAAGGTGCCAGCTGGAACCAGAAACACTGGAGCACGCTATAAGAACGTGTAAAAATAGAATCATCGAACGAGAAAAATTCCTCCTAGGAAACCCGTCTCTAACGCTTATCTTCAACAGCCCATCACTGCTCAAAAAACACACAGATTACTCAGGGAAACCAAAACCGGGTGCCCCCTACATCCAAACCAGTATAAGTTTCAAGTGCAAGTAATTGCCCCTGCCTGTAGACCCAAATCTTGTACCCCCTTCTCTTCCCCAAGACACCCGAGCAGATGTTCTTCATGTTGCCCATAGGCACACACTGTATTTTAGCTTGACACGAATTTTACAGGGGCCGATCCCGCTGAGAGACCATCGGCACCTTCTCCTTTGTACGCATCTCCTATTTCCTTGTCTCCTTTATCTAGTGATGGTGGATTTTTGGAGGAGGAAACGCCGGTACCTGCTTTTTCTAGTCGTTTGGCCTTGCCTGTGTTTTCAGATGTTGTTTTGAATGTGTGGTTTCTTTAGTTAGTTTCTTTTCTACTTTTGAGCATGCCATAGTCTTTGACTTTATGCAGATTCTTTTGTAAACTGCGAAGAGTAGTTTAGTAAAATGAAGAATAAATAATCATTATCATCATCATCTTCTATATTGGGCCACAGGCCTCTCAAGACGTTCTTTCTACCCCCTATATTACTTTGAGTAAAAACTATCTCCAGTCCCAGCCTCAGCTGGCTGAGAAGACTGCAGCACAATACTGACCATGTACGACGACGACGAGTACACACTACACATTCCTTTCAAGTAAGACAACACAGTGTCCTGTAGGTTGAGCGACGGCCCACTTGACAGGTTGAGATTCCCCCTGCAGGCCCCATGACTATGCCGTGTTCGCCTAAGCGAGGTCTCACGATACCTCCCACACCCTCTACCGCGATGCTATCAGAGCTCCTATGAGGGGTGCCTAGGCCCCCTGGAGCGATCGCACAAACCTCTAAGTGACCTTCACAGTCGCAACCAATACCCCCTCATTGCCCCTCTATGGCAACAATACCAGACCAACAAGTAAAGCCGGGAATGCTAAAACAAACCTTTCCAAACCTCGCAACCATATGTACCCCCTCCTGCAGGACATCCACCTGCAAAAACACAAAACCCACCGATCGCTACATAGCCAGCTCGCTTAGCCTTTGCGACCGCGACTGCCAGCGCTAAGACAACGCCTACAAGTCCCCTCATTGCACGGAACTAGTGTAGGAAGTTTTCAGGTGGAGGATATGGACCATACTTTCTTTTATCATGTAACTAGTCATTCGCTATGTGCAGGTACTTCGGGGAGGATTTTGGGTGATACTTTTTTCCTTTGTTTTCCCTTTTCGTTTCTGTTGGGGGAGAGGTGATATGCCATAGTCATAGACTGAATGCGGATGACCTAGGTAGTTATAGAAGAAGTAGAGTAGCTACTAAACAGAAATGAAAAATCATCATCATCATCTTCTATGTTAGGCCGTATGAAGGGTTACCCTGATGGCACTTAGCGAGATCGCTCCTGTATTATGCCACTATGTCATATACTCTTAATTGAGTGTGACGCCCTATCCGTACAACAGTGAACCGAGGGAGGACAAAGAAAGTCGCTTCTATGTTGGGGTCGTTTCTGTTGGTGGAGAATGGGTGATACACCATAGTCGTGGACTGCATGCGGACGGCCTAGGTAGTTATAGAAGAAGTAGAGTAGCTACCGAATAGAAATGAATAATCATCAGCATCATCATCATCTATGTTAGGGGTGAGGATGGTCTAGTGGTATGGCTGTCCTGGTGTCATTATACGGTAATGCGTAATGTCGTAGGTTCAAATCCCGCTCGTCCCATTCCATACTATGAATTAACAGTTAGTTGCAGGTTTTGTAGCATAAGCTAGTTTTCACTGACTGTACAGGGTTGCCTCATTACTAGTTCAGTCCCTAGAAGCGAATGCAACTGATGACCTCAATGGCCGTATGAAGGGTTACCCTGATGGCGCTTAGCGAGATCGCTCCTGTGTTATGCGACTATGTCATATACTCTTAATTGAGTGCGACGCCCTGTCCATACATCAGTGACTGTGGGAGGACAAGATAAGTCACTTCTATATTGCGTTACCCTGACAGCGCTTAGCGAGATCGCTCCTGTGTTATGCGACTATGTCATATGCTCTTAATTGAGTGTAATGCCCCATCCGTACATCAGTGATCCGAGGGAGGACAAGTAAAGTCGCTTCTATGTTACGCAATACATCGCCAAAGAGATTTTCGCGACCAACCTCGAACTAAAAGCGAAAAATGTCAACACAAGAATTGAATAGGTTCTGGTGCATGCAGGAATACTGGGAAATGAAAAAGCTGACCAAATGGCCAAGGGAAAGTCCAAGAAACCGGAATCAAACCCTAAACATGGCACAACAAAGAAAAAAGTCATCACCTGGTCGGTAATCCAAACCAAAACAAAAACACAACTATAGAACACCTTTGAGTAATATACTGGTAAACCGATACCCAAGAAGGGAGACTAATACACCCTAATCGACAAATACATAGTGGCAAGAGCCTTCCAGTTCCAAACAGGCTAAGCCTACATTCCTAACTTCCTACACTACAAGCAAGATCAGAATATCTGCATCTATGGCGAACGACAAAACATCAAGCACTACCTTTACCACTACATGTCTAGGATACCATGGTAAGACTTAGTCAGAGGGCATATGACCAAAGAACTACTGTATGACAACGTGGAACTCTAGACCAAACTAGTCGAGAAAGGACTCGGCAAACCCCCCTACCCCCCCCCCCCCCCCCCCCCCCCCCACCCCCC
>JABYPW010001540.1:0-14845 GCA_016880775.1 Phymatotrichopsis omnivora
TCGTCCTCACTACTATGAAGACAGTCACCGCCGCCACCATCGTTTCCTACTGAACCATCATCATAAAAGCTGTTGGCGAATTTGCCAAAGTCAAAGGAATCAACCGCAATCACACATGGAAGAAGTATATCATCTATACCGTTCCCACTGCCACTGACCTCAACACTGTAGGACAGATGTCCCGACTCCGTCAAGAGATCGAATGCTACAACTCCGGTGTTACCCTCGCCATGACCCTGCGCTGGCTAACGTCCAGCTCCAAAATCAACAAATAGAATCATGGCTTGCTCATGATTACTGTCATCGACAATAACAATGAGGCCTGCATTCTTAAGGGTCTCACCATTCTCAACAAGACCTGTCGCACCATTAAGTACATCCCTTTTGGCGCTGACACCCAATGCTCCCGCTGCTCAAAGTTTGGACATCCGGTCCAAAACTGTCAGTCCCCTCCCTGCTGCTGCCTCTGCGCCAGCCCCTACACCATCTCCAAACATACCTGCGGTGTCGCCGACTGCAAACAACTGAAAGGTTTCACCTGCGAGAACACCATTCTCTGATGCGCCAACTGCGCCGGCCCCCACAAAGCCAACGATCTAATCTGTATGACGATGATCCAGGCCAAACTTGCCAAGTCTAACAGGAAGGATAAGTCCACAACTATGGGGGGAGTTTAGTTTCTCCTTTCTTATCTTGTTTATGCTCTCTCGCGATGTAACTAGTGTTCTTCTACCTTGGTATAGTACGGAGGAGTTTGCGCATTTCTCTTTCTCTCTTCTCTTTTCTTTTCCGCTTGGTCGCATAATCTATGTAGGGGGTTTTTCTTTCGTTGCTTTAAGGTTCGCCTAGCGATTGTTCCCCGGTCAGCTTTTGTATATAGCTGTCTGCATTTCTTTCTTTCTTTTCCTTTCTTCTTTGGGGCTCTCAGTACGAGTAGGCGGAGGGTCATTGTGTACTCTTTGGTTATGTTCTTGCTCTTGGTTGAGTGTAAATACCCCGCTAGGGGTATGCGATGTAAAATAACTTAATGGGGAAGTCATATAAGTCACTTTATATTCAGGGCCGTATGAAGGGTTACGCTGATGGCGCTTAGTGAGATCGCTCCTGAATTACGCGACTATGTCATATGCTCTTAATTGAGTGCGATGCCCCGTCCGTACATCAGTGACTGTGGGAGGACAAGATAAGTCACTTCATGCTCAGCTGTATGAAGGGTTACCCTGATGGCGGTTAGCGAGATCACTCCTATGTTATGTGACTATGTCATATGCTCTTAATTGAGTGCGATGCCCTATCCATACATCAGTAAACCAAGGGAGGACAAGGAAAGTTGCTTCATGTTCTGCCAGGACACTCTTCTATACCTTCCTACCCCCTACATTCCTACATGCAGAAACTATCACCAGTCCAGTCCTTGGCTGGCTGAAAAGACTGCAACCAAGGTCAACTATATGCGCTACTGACTGCATAGTAACCTATAAATAACTGGACAGCGCGACATTGCATCGTGTAGGCATGAATGGTAGTCGCTAGCGACGATGGGTTGAAAGTCCCCCCATTGGCGCAACTCGTCTTATTCATGACTGTGCCCTGTACGGCGTAGGCGGTTGTCTCACGATACCTCCCACACCCCCTATAAGCGATCTCCGATCACGCTACACATATAAGTGCGATGCTCTCAGAGCTCCTAGGAGAGGTGCCTAGGCCTCCCGGAGTGATCGCACAAGATAACTAAGCGACCTTCCCTCAGTCACATCAAAACTACAGTGCCCCTCACAGCTCCATCACAAAACTAACAAAGAAGACGGGCAACCAAAATAGTACAAACAAAACCAAATGGTCAACATACTCCCCACTTACAGAATACCCAACCACAAAACAGAGCAAAACAAACTTTTCCGATCGCTACAATGCCGGCTCGCTTAGCGCTTGCAACCACGCCTGCTGGCACCAATATGACACCTACAGTCCCCTTATCCCCTAGAACTAGTAAAGGTAGTCTTGAGTGGAGGAGATGGCTTTTACTTTCTTGTATCATGTATCTAGTCACTCGCTTAGGCTTTTGGGGATGTTCTTGGAGGAATTTTGAGCTGGTGGTTTCTTTTCTTTTCTGTTGGGGGAGAAACAGGTGATACGCCATATTTAAGGACTGCATGCAGACAGCCTAGGTAAACTATAGAAGAAGTAGAGTAGTTTACTGAATAGAAATGAAAAATCATCATCATCATCTTCATGTTCTGCCGTATGAAGGGTTACCTTGACGGTGCTTTGCGAGATCGCTCCTGTGTTATGTGACTATGTTATATGCTCTTAATTGAGTACAACGCCCCATTCGTACACCAGTGACCATGGGAGGACAAGATAAGTCGCTTCATATTCTAAACATATGCTTCTTTGAGTTCACGTATCTCATTCTTGAAATCAATACATTTCTTACGTCTATTGTTTTCTAACACCGTCATGATCGTTCATCTTTTTGGGAACCTGGATAAGGTTTGGTACATAGTACACTAAAAAGATAAACCATTAGGATGTCTTCCCACTCCTCCACCCCCTTCTCTGCCACCCCCTCCTCATTAACCCATCAAGCGCAACTAGAAGTAGCTAGACTAGTTAAGGTCCTATGTGAGACCTACTCTTCCCCCCTTCTTAAACACTTGCTGAACCAACCTGGCTATGCATAGGTTTCAACCAGCAAGAGTATCAACATATTGCACAAGGCCATCTCATTAGATTTCCTAGTAAATACACTACCAAAGATAACCCAGGCTTTGGGCTCTTCAGTGGATCTAACTAATGCCCAAAGCAACACTATCGCCAACCTTACTGAAGGATACAATGCCCAGCGTGATCGCATCGCCGCCCTTGATGAAAACGTAAGCAAGCTCAGGCAAACCCTGTGATCTGAAACTTCCAACAACACTCTTGAGGAATCCCTTAAGACAATTGAAAAAGCAACTAAGGAGACCTCTAAAAAGGTCAACAAGATCGCTAAACTGAACATCGCCCCCAGTGTACCCACTACAGGCACCATAACACCCCCAAAACCACCTCCTGAGGCAACTTGGGCACAGGTAGTCTCAAAATGAAATAAAAAGGCTGCAGTACAAGTACCCCCCCTCCCCATACAAGCCAGTGACCGACGCTATCCTACCAAGTATGACTGTGAGATTATCATCACTACCGGTTCTGAGATCAGTACATTCGACCCAGTCAGGCTAAGGGATGCCGTCAATGACACTCTGATATCTGCAAAGGCCCTAACAGCCCTCCACATCTCTGCCATTCAAAAGAACAACCAATGCTCCATCATTCTCACCACCATCGAAGATGTTACTGCCTTAGAAGTATTAGCATACTGCAACAAAATCAAGGCCACTATCAAGGAAGAGTTCCCAACAGCCTCTATTCGAAACAACCAGAGGTAGAAAAAGTACTTGGTACACAACATCTCCCACTCCTACACTGATGCCCTCATAGAAGCTGATATGTTCTGAAGTAAGATCGAGCACTTCAACAAGGGTATCACCCTCACTTGAACCCCCCAGTGGCTCTTATGTGAAAGTGACCAGACTAGCAAACATGTGTCCTCCTTGGTTATCATGGTCATCGAGGACGACAATGATCAGCGCATTCTCCAAGGCCTTACAATCCTTACCCGCAAATGACGAGTTGAGAAGTATATCCCTTACAACTCAGTTATGAGATGCACCAACTGTCAAGAGTTCGGTCACCACCAAGCTCATTGCCAGAACCCCCCACAATGCAATATATGCGCCAACGCACACCACACCTCCAAATACACTTATGGACATGATGAGTGCAAGAAAGTCAGAATACTTTGCGATGACACGGTCCTTAAATGTGCTAATTGCAAAGGAAAGCACACTGCATCAAACCCCTCCTGCCCAGCATTCATCCAAGCAAAAGCACTGGCTGCTACCTGGAAGGAGGAAGCCGTTACTATTACTATGGGTGGCATCTGATTTTTCTTTAGTTTTTCTTTTTTATTTTTTCCTTTAGCTGAAAAGGTTTAGGTGTTTTGAGGAGGATTTCATTATATTTCTTCCCCTTTCTACTGTGTTTTCTGCTTCTTTTCTTCGTAAGAGTCCGGTAGCTAGTTGTGGTAAGGTTCGCCTTGCTATGAACGTCAGACAGGAGGACTATTGTCGTGGGACCATTTGTGGCACTTTTTCTACTTTACTGACACGACATCGTGTCTTTTTCTTTTGAACACATGGTATCCTTTATTCATTTCTGTTGGGGGAAATGGGTGATACACCATAGTCGAGGACTGCATGTGGATAGCCTGGGTAGCTATGGAAGAAGTAGAGTAGTTACCGAATAGAAATGAATAATCATCATCATCTTCATCTTCATGTTCTAAGAAGGGAAAAAAAAGAAAGTTGCTTCATGTTCGGTCGAGTAGGAGCACACCTGAAACAATACATCTCCACTCTCTCCTTTTCAGCAGAAAGGACCTTTCCGACCCTGCCTTTTCTTATTTCTTTTCCTTTTCCTCTTTTTCTTTTGTCTTAACTCTTCGGCTAGGTTTTTTCAAGAGGAGGAAACATGTACTTTCTTATTCAAGTCACACAGCATTTGCCATCAGATTAGGTGGAGGAATTTTGAGTGCATGGTTTCTTATTTCTTTTGTTTTATTTCGGGGTAATACACCATAGTCATGGATTGCATGCAGATGGCCCTGTAGTTAGGTTAGTGAAGAGCTAGTCTTGTAAACTACAAAACACAAAGAAATATCATCATCATCATCATCTTCATGTTCAGTCCTAGGCTTCTCTGAGTTCATATATCTTGTTCTTGAAATCAGTACATTTCTACATCTATTGCTTTCAAACACCGTCACGATAATTTTTCCTCTTTGGAACCTGGATAAGGTTTGGTATACTGTGCATAAAGAAAATTAACTATTACGATGTCAGGCTCCTCTACCCCTTCCTCCCCCTTTAACCCCACCTGACGACCCCTCCCCCCCTCCGTGCTAAACGAACAAAGAGTAACCAAGCTCACATACGTCCTGCACCATGCTGTAGAACACAGAACCATTGACTCACTCCTCAGAAAAGAGGAAGCACTTGTCATAGGAGAATCAAAACTGCAAGTATACTGCGAGGCACTATTTGTAGAATTCTTAATGGAAACTCTACCAAAGATAACCCAAACCTTGGGGGCTTTGATAGACCAGTCGAATGCCCAAGGTAAAGCCATCACTGACCTCCTCGAAGGTCACAATACACAATGCGACTGTATCGCCACACTCGACAACAACTTAAGCGAGATCTGGCAAACACTACACTCTGAAACTACAAACAACACTCTGGAGGAATCCCTCAAGAAAATCGAAAAAGTAACCAAAGGGACCTCTAAAAAGGTCAAAAAGATTGCAAAACTGAATGTCGCCTAAAGTGTGCCTATTGTGAGCACCTCAACACCCCCGCAACCACCACCCAAGGCAACTTGGGGGTAGGTAGTATCAAAATGAACCAAAAAGGCCACAGCACCTGTACCTCCTCTCCCTACATAACCTATCGAATGACGCTACCATGATAAGCATGACCGCGAACTCATCATTACAACCACTTCTGAGGTTGGTACCTTTGACCCCGTCAAGGTAAGGGACACCCTCAATGACACCTTAGTGTCTGTAAAAGCTCCTGCTGCTCTCCACATTTCCACTGTTTGAAAGAACAATCAACGCTCTATCGTCCTTACTACTATTGAAGATGTTACTGCATCTGCAGTACTTGCATACCACAATAAAATCGAAGCTACCATCAGGGAACATTTCCCTACCACCTCTATTCAAAAGAACTACAGGTGGAAGAATTACATGGTGCACAACGTCCCACATTCCCATACTGATGCCCTAACAAAAGCGGACTTATTTTAAAGAGAAATTGAACACTTTAATAAAGGTATCACACTCGCTTAGACACCCCGATGGCTATTGCGCAAAAGCGATCAGACAGGCAAGCATGCGTCCTCTCTGGTTATCATGGTCATAGATGACAATAATGCAAACCACATCCTCTAAGGACTCACGATCCTTAACCGCAAAAGACGAGTTGAGAAGTATATTCTCTATAACTCCGCAACCCGGTGCACCAACTGCCAGGAGTTTGGCCACCAACAAGCTCGCTGCCACAACCCCCTACGATATAACATATGTGCAGATGCACAATATACGTCGAAGCACACATACAGACATGACGAATACAAGATCGGAAGACTTTGTGACGACACAGTCCTTAAGTATGCTAACTAGAAAGGAAAGTACACCGCTTTGCCCCCCTCATGCCTGGCTTTTATCCAAGTGAAAGCAATAGCTGCAGCCTGGAAAGAGGAGGCTGTTACTATCACTATGGGTGGCATTTGATTTTCTTTACCTTTTCTTTTGATTTTTTCCTTTAGCTTAAAAGGTTCAGGTAGCTTGTGGAGGACTTCTTTTCTTTCTCCTTCTTCTACTTTGTTTTTATCTTTTCTATTCCTTTTAAGAGTCTGATACCTAGTTGTTGTAAGGTTCACCTCGCTAGGATCATCAGATAGGAGGGCTATTTTTGCGGGACCATTTGTAGTGCTTTTTGTACTGTAGTGACATAACATCGTGTCTTTTTCTTTTTGAATGCATGGTTTCATTTGTTCATTTCTGTTGGGGGAGAAACAGGTGATACACCATAGTCATTGACTACATATGGACAGCCTAGGTAGCTATAGAAGAAGTAGAGTAGTTTCTGAATAGAAATGAATCATCATTATCATCATCTTTATGTTCAGTCCAGGCATCTCTAGAGTCTCGACAACCCCCCTACCTTGGGGCGAATACCCTCCTTGTAGGCTACCACATTAGCCTGGTCTTTTCTCATACCTTTCCGACCTTAATTTTTTCAGAGACCGAGACATGTTACCATGTGGCGATTCCTGAGATCCATCATCAATAAAGACATACCTGAGCCACAACCTGACCATGTAAGCGAGCAGGCAGGTGGACACACAGCAGGTGGGGTTCACAGCATGACCGGTTGTTAAGCCAGACAGGATGGTAGTTACAGTAAGTACTACTGGCTCTATCGTAATTGTCATCAGTACTGTGTAAGGACTCTGACTGTTACAATACCTCCTTGATTCTGGCGTCGCTGTTAGAGTTCATAGGGGGGGTGATCAGGCCCCCTGGAGTGATCGCATAGGTCACCGAAACTGACAATGATGGATAGATCTCGCTTATCCATCACCGTCCTCTATACTTGTCTTTTGTTTTTTCCTTTGTTATTTCCTTTGTTTAGGGTAAAGCAACTGGGCGAGCTTGGCGATTGTTCCGAGGAAGGTAATCAGTGATTTAACCTTGTAGATATTGTGTGGAGAGCTGATTTTCTTAAAAGCCTATTGATATATATTTCATTTAGGTTTTGTACAGTTGGGGGAAGCGGAGGATCTTTGTAGGACTATAGACACTTGCCAGTCAGGGGTTTTGAACTGTTTTTCCTTTGTTTCTTTTCTGTTGGGGGAGAATGGGTGATACGCCATAGTCGTGGACTACATGCGGATGGCCTGGGTAGCTATAGAAGTAGTAGAGTAGTTACCGAATAGAAATGAAACATCATCATCATCATCATCTTCATGTTCAGTCCAGGCCTCCTAAGACACTCTTTCTACCCCCTACATTCCTTTCAGCAGAAACTATCTCTAGTCCCGGCCTCAGCTGGCTAAGGAGACTACAACACAATACCAACTTTGTGTGACGACTATGGGCACACACCATATATTCCTTTCAAGTAAGACAACACGATGTCCTATAGGTTAAGCGAAGGCCCACTTGATGGGTTGAGAGTCCCCCTGCTGGCCCCATGACTATGCCACGTTTGCGTAGGCAACGTCTCACAATGGCTCCTACACCCCCTACCACAACACTCTCAGAGATCCTAGGAGGGGTGCCCAGGCCCCCTGGAGCTATTGCACAAACCTTTAAGCGACCTTCATGGTCACATCCAAAACCCCCTCATCGCTCCTATATGGCGACAATACGAGACCAACAAACGAAGTCGGGAACACCAAAATAAACCTGTCCAAGCCTTGTGACCATATGTACCCCCTCCCGTAGGATGTCTAACTACAAAAAACACAAAACATACTGATCACTACCAGCCAGCTCGCTTAATTCTTGTGACTGTGCCCACCAGCACCAACACAACACCTTCGAAGTCACCTTATTGCCTAGAACTAGTGGAGGAAGTTTTTCGCGGTGGAGGAGATGGACAATACTTTCTTTTATCATATAACTAGTTATTTGCTGTGCACAGGTATTTCAGGAAGGATTTTGAGTGATACTTTTTCCTTTGTTTTTCCTTTGTTTTATTTCGGGGTGATATGCCATAGTCTTGGACTTTAGATGGATGGCCCTGTAGTTATGTTAGTGAAGAGCTAGTCTTGTAAGCTACAAAACAAAATGAAACATCATCATCATTATCTTCATGTTCAGTTATCTTTCTCATTAAACTTGCCCCCCCCCCCACCTTGGGGTGAAGAAGCTCCTTGCTTAGCGAGAATCTCTCTCACGATGATACATGAGTTACATCGTCATCCACATCATAAAAAGCCACGACAACGGTCACGCCCCCCATAAGCGATCAACTGGATAGTACGATACAGTGTCCTATAGGTGCTGAACGGTAGTCACTGTTGATGGGTTGAGAGCCCCTCTCAGTACCACTTACCTTATTCATGACCGTACTGTATACTGCATAGACGGTTATTCACGATGTCTCCCACACCCTACCTTCCCTAAGGGCACAGCAGTGCCCAATCCCTCTCTTACATGCTTCCTAAGCAAGAAGCGGTTACAAAACTGCTTACCTCACTCAATGACTGAGCACTACAGGCGATTGCCATATCACCTGCGACGCTCTCAGAGCTCATAGGAGGGGTGCGCAGGCCCCCTGGAGTGTTGCTCCCATTTTCGCGAAGGCACACCGGCACCTAACCTCTCGATTCCACTGTCATAGCAGGCGACCGTTACTTCTGTTGTTAAGCAACTTTAGTCATGGGAGGCAGAGGATTTCTTTTATTTATAGGGTAATGTGAGAGGTAGGAGTGGAAGATATTTCTGTCTTTTATAAGGCTTACGGCCAGTAGTGAAGGATCATCCTGTATCCCTAGATAGCTTTCCTTGCCCTTGATTGAGTTTATAGTGCCCTACTGGGGGTATAGGATGTGAAATAACACCAATGGGAAGAGAGATACGTCACTTCATGTTCGGCTATATGAAGGGTTACCCTGACGGCACTCAGCAAGATTGCTCCTATGTTATGTGACTATGTCATATGCTCTTAATTGAGTGCGACGCCCCATCCATACATCAGTGATCTGAGGGAGGACAACTAAGATCGCTTCATATTCCACAGGCTTCTCATGAATCTCAACCCCCCCCCTCTACCTTAGGGTGAAGAACCTCCTCACCTAGAGAGAATTTTACTCGCGAGAATACTTGAGATACATTGTCAACCCCCCTACATGAAAAAGGCGCAAAAGTGGTCGCGCCCCCCTTTAAGCAAGCAACTGGACTACGCAATACAGTGTCCTGTAAGTCATGAATAGTGGTCACTGTTGACGGGTTGAGAGTCCCCCTCAGTGCCACTCGCCCTATTTGCGACCGTACTGTATACCGTGTAGACGGTTGTTTACGATGTCTCACCCCCCCCCCAACTTCCACCAAGGACACGTCGGTATCCTACCCCTCTTTCACATACTTCCTGAACAAGAAGTGGTTGCAAAACTGCTCACCTCACCTAAATGACCAAGCATCCTGGGCACTCGCCCTGTCACCCATGATACTCTCAGAGCTCGTAGGAGGGGTGCCTAGGCCCCCCGGAGTGTCAGCCCGATTCTACTAAGGATGCAGCAGTGTCTAACCCCTCTTTACCATAGTCGCAGTGCACAACCTTTCCTTTTGGTTTGATAAGTGACTGTACGGTTGGGGGAAGTGGAGGATTTCTTTTATTCAAAGGGTAATGTAAGCGGCAGGAGTGGAGGATTTTTCTATTTTTTATTAGGTGAGGGGCTGGAGTAGAGGAATATCCTGTACTCTTTAGCTATGTTCTTGCTCTTCATTGAGTATATATGCCCTGCTGGGGGTATGGGATGTAAAATAACAAAACAGGAAAATCATATAAATTGCTTCATGTTCCGATAGCCACAGCTTTCGACCTAGTCCTCAGCCTCTCAGACAAACTGCACTTCACAGACTTAGTGGTGTACATAGACAGATAGGCAGCAATCACGGCAGCGGCGAACCCCTACCCAAGGCCTACCCAGTACATAGCTAAGACTGTCTTCCAGTCCAACCTCGAGCTAAAAAGAAAAACCGTCGAAGTAAGAATCGAATGGGTACCTACGCACTCCAGGATCCCTGGAAACGGAAAAGCAGACCAAATGGCCAAAGCAAAATCTAAAAAACCCAAAGCTGAACACAAGAAAGGAGCAAACAAATCCAAAAAGAAACTTATAACACGATCAGTCATCCAGTCCAAAACTAAACAATATCTCTGGAAAATGTTCGAAGAGTTTGCTGCACAGCCCATACCCAAAAAAGGAGACCAGTACACCACTCTTGAAAAGTACGCCATGGCAAGGGCTTTCTAGTTCTGAATATACTGAGCCTACTTCCCCAACCTGCTCTACTACAAATGCGACCAAAACATCTTCACCTCCAGAGAACCCCAGAGCATTGAACACTACCTTCAAAGTTGCTCGACCAAGATAGCCTGGTGAGATCTCATCAAAGGACATACAACCAAGGAAATCCTATATGACAACTCCAAACTATAGACCAAACTTATTGAAAAAGGACTTGGTAAATAGCCCCACCACCTGCGCGACCTCCCAGAGGTAGTGATAGAAGTAAGATGAGGATCGTCCGAAGATAGTGGAGAAGGAGGGACTTCACGATAGAGTATTGGGGGAAGGGATGTTTGTTGGAAGTTGCTTGTGTTTTTTCTTTCTTTCTTTCTTTCTTTCTTTCTTTCTTGCTATTTTTGTTTCCTCTTCTTTCTTTTTGGTATGAGTAGGCAGAGGATTATCCAGTTTCTCTTAGTTATGTTCTTGCTTTGAATTAAGTGTAAATGCCCTGCTGGAGGAATTTACATATAAAATAACATTATGGGAATAGAAGAAAAGTTGCTTCATGTTCCATCCATATATTAGTAAACTGAGGGAGGACAAGTAAAGTTACTTCATGTTCCAGGACTCTCAAGAATCTCGACCACCCTCATACCTTGGGGTGAAGATCCTCCTCGCTGGCCCGCACCTGGGCTGGTCTTTTCTATCTTGCAGCACATGATGATTCTCTTTCAGATACTCTAGAATCCCCACACCTTCCTGACTGTGCAACCTACAGCCTAGTGAGATACTTCTCTCATGGCGATAACTGAGATAAATCATCATCCCCATTAACGATCGTCTGAAACCTGACCATGTTAAGTGAGTAGGTGAGCAGACTCCCACAATCGGTCTCCTTTGGAGGTCACGGCACAGGATCATACTGCCATTCCAGGCTCACTTAGCAAGCCTCCGATCACTCCACACTAATGTGACGCTCTCAGAGCTCCTTGGAGGGGTGCACAGGCCCCCTGGAGTGACACCCCTGATTTCCCGAAGGCGTAGCGGCACCTGACCCTGCTTTCTCATGGTCACAGCAGGCGATCTTTTCTTTTATTAGAGGTTAAGTGACTTCGCTTAGGGAGGCGGAGGATTTCTTTTGTTTAAAGGGCAATGCGAGTGGCAGGAGTGGAGGATATTTCTGTCTTTTATAAGGTAATTGGCTGGAGTGGAGGAACTATCCTGTACTCCTTAGTTATGTCTTTGCTCTTGATTGAGTGTACATGCCCCACTAGGGGGTATAGGATGTTGAATAACTTAAAAGGGAATAAAAGATAAGTCACTTCATGTTCTGGCACCTGCCCCGACTACCTCCAAGCCTTGGCCCGGAGGAACCAAAGGGTAGATAACCTTCATGCTACCGCTGCTGAGTGGATGGAATCTTGGATCCCCCCCCAGGCCTTTCTGTTTTCTTCTTAAGCACAGTTATCTTAACTTGCTCAGTAACTATTTCTTTGTGTAGGGTTTCTTCTGGCTTTTCTTTTCTTATTTTCTTTTCCTTTTATGATCTGTATATACTTGTACCTCGTAGTCTACCAGTTGTTATAAGGTTTGCCTGGCCAGAGAGGAGTAGGAGGGTAGTTGCCATTTCTTGTTGGATTTCTTACATGTTTTTAAGCTTTGTCCTGCACTGGGGGGCACCTGATCATATAGTTAGATTGTGATTCTTTTTCCTTTTTTCTTTTCAGATCTGTTATGGGAGAAACGCGTAATATGCTATAGTCAAGGACTGTATACGGACAGCCCAGGTAGCTATAGAAGAAGTAGAGTAGTTACCGAATAGAACTGAATAATCATCATCATCATCATCTTCATGTTCTGGCCGTATAAAGGGTTACCCTGATGGTGCTTAGCGAGATCGCTCTTGTATTATGCAACTATATCATATGCTCTTAATTGAGTGTGACGCCGTATCCGTACATCAGTGATCTGAAGGAGGATAAGTAAAGTCACTTCATGTTCTTTCCTTTCTTTCTCTCTCCAGTCTACAGACTAGCTACAAGCCTTAAGAATATATTCGTTCTTACTCTTGAACTCTGCTTCTCTCTCTCTTCAAATGTAGGAAAGTGTATTTGTAGATCTAGACTTAGAACACATTGAGATATATAAGTTTACTCAGTAATACATTTCTCTGTTGAGTGGTACTTGCACTTTACAGAGCCTTTACCAACCTCAAAGGTACCTACCGTAACAGCATACCAGTTCTGAATAAACAAAGTATTACAGTTCTATAGTACTATGGACTTGCACAATGATAGACTAGTACCTAGAATATACCTAGTAAGTGTTATACCTATCACAGCTACCTAGCCCTGCCTATCATATGTAGCTCTTCCTTACTGATCTTACATGTAATACCTCTAGTGTGATGCCATGGAGTGATGTCCTAGGACTGAGTAATATCCATGTGACTACACATGATTATAACATTAGCACATCAGTACATCATGTAAGGACTAATTCACCCTTGTAGAATGGGTAGCCTGACCGATCTAGCCAGTCATCACAATAGGACATGACATATTAGTGGTTATTATGATCTGTTACTCATATATTACTAATCATTACCTGTCCAGTATACAGACTCTTTTAGGCTATGTAAGAATAGTGATTAGTGATTAGAAAGTTAATCATGGATAATCTATCGGGTTCTATTTCCTTCTATCTCCTTTATCATGTATAAGTCATTTCTTTGGATAGAATTAGTATATAAAGGTAGCCTATTAGATGCTCTTTGTCAGGCTTCTTCGCACCTTCAAACTACCCCCTACATTTTAGTTCTCAGCTATTAGTATCTATATCGCATCAACCAAAAGTCACGACAATGTCAAGACGATGGCAAGCACAAAACCCCGAACCCCTGAAACCCCAAATACCGCCTGAGGTTAAGGCCGAAGCAGACTCAATCTATGGAGTACTCCGCGACTTCTGCAATTCCCCCCTTGCAAGCGGCATAAAAGAGTTAAACAATGAGACGATCTACTGTACGAGCTACACCGCTCAGAGCTATGTCCTCTCGAAACAAATAGAGCTCTACTCTAGTGCCATTCCCTCCCTCCTCGCCTCTGTGAACAAGATTCAAGAGGCAGTCACCGCTATCGCCGCTGGCCAACAGTCCCTCGAAGCCCGCTTCGACGAACTCGAAGCCATCACCACCCGCAACACCACTGCCATGGCTTCGGCTAAGACAGGCCCCACCGAAATCGACCTTGCCCTCTCTGATTCCATCAAAAAACTACGGTCGGAAACGTCGAAAACTGCTAAGGCAGTAAAGAAGATCTCTTCCTCCATCGCCTCCCCCGCTCCTGCTGCGCCACAAGCGGCGCCCCCCACTACTGACACCACCTGGGCACAGGTAGTGAAGAAAAACAAAGGCATAGCCTCGGCCGCGCCAACCCCGACTGCTACCACCCCTCCTACCCCGAAGTACCCGACCAAGAGGGAGCGAGAAATAATTGTCAATCTCGAGGGAGAAGTCCCCGAGTTCAACCCAATCGCTGTCCGGGACACTGTCAACACCGCACTAGTTGACAAGAAAGCCCCCTCTGCTTGCCGAGTCCGATCCGTTAGAAAGGCCGGTGCCTCCAACGTTTTCCTCTCCGTCATGGAGAACACCACCGCCCAACAAGTCCTTGCGTACAAGCCCACTATCGAGGAAGCAGTCCGCAAGTTCTTCCCCACCACCACCGGTCTCCGCCGAAACTTCTTGCACAAGAAGTACATTGTGCACAATGTGCCAACCCCCATCCTCAACACCTCTGACATCGAACATATGTCGCTTATCCGCAAGGAGATCGAGACATTCAACCAAGGTGTTGTACTCGCCCAAATCCCACACTGGCTCGCTTCGAAGGATAAGCTCGTCGGCAAACCTGCCTCCTCTATTGTCATCACCGTGGTGGTGAACAATAACCACTACCGCATCTCCCAGGGTCTGACCATCCTCAACAAGAATCGTTGGACTGACCCGTACATTGCCTTCTCAAAGGCCACCCAATGCTCCCGCTGCTGTCGCTTCGGCCACCACCAACTGAAGTGCACCTTTTCCCACCGCTGCCGCATCTGCGCAGGACCCCACGCCATCTTCGAACACTTCTGTGGCAACACTGAGTGTAAACGCCGCGGACGACAATGCGAACATACGGTGCTTAAGTGTGCCAACTGCGATGCCGCCCAC
>JABYPW010001541.1:0-14835 GCA_016880775.1 Phymatotrichopsis omnivora
TATATAGCTTTATCTTTGGAATTGAGTTTATGTACATACCCCACCTATACAATAGTGAACTGAGAGAGAACCATATCCTCTTATATCTCATATGCTCTCTATATTTCCTATAGAACACATTTATTTCTAAGTACTTTGGATATGTGTAATTTATTTATTCTTTGAGCAACTGAAGAGGCCTTCTACAATAAAATAACTACAGCTGGCTATGCTAAGCTATGAGGTTAAAGGAAATACATATCCTCTAACAAAACTGATATTATTATTTCACTACTATATGACAAAAAATTACCTTTAAATCTTAAGATGCATAAATTTCCACTAAGGGACAAACCTGTATAGAAAAGTCATACATAGTAAATAAATCTTTGATTCTATGCATATCAGATGTATAACTAATATAATCTAGCTACTGATCATCATGTATTCTTAGCCTAAAATGTAACTGAATACCTATAGATATTAGGTCATAACTGAACTACTTTCATGGTTACCTATAATCCACTTTTCTTTTAAAGAGAACCAATTCCCTTGATTATAAAGAGTCTATTCAGATGAAATTTTGTGATTACTTTGGTTATAGGAAATTAGTTCCACTAATATACTCTCTTCCTTAACTAGATTTTGTTGGAATAAACATGCATGAGCATTTTGTGTTCGAGTTTCATTGTTTCACTTTTCCTTACCTTCCTTTTTCAGTTATTAGTTTTGGGTTGTCTGCTATTATCGGTAAGTTTTTAGTTTTTTTTCAGTGTATTTTCAGTCTTTATATTTGCATTATTTCTATTCTTTTAGCCATTGTACTTGACAGTTTATCACTCACTTTTTCTGCTCGCCAGTATATGTATTACAGGTGTTCGCCCATATAGGCTCTTTTCTTTTATAGACAAGCTATCTTTGTTTCATGCTGAGAATATAAGCTATTTATTCTCTTCCTCTTCATCTACTATTCGTATCTGGCTCAACAGGTTATGAGCCTAAATTCATGTCAGAACTGCTAGTACCTGAAACTGTTGACCTAGAATCATCAATACTGCAAACCGTTTAGCATCCTCCTACTCCACTTACCTCTAATACTGTAAATATGATGTCCACCAAGCTTGACAGCATTCTAAGCATCGAGAAATTAAAAGGCACCACTAATTCCCACACTTAGCACCACTAAGTGCTAGTCTTTCTCAAGTATCTCAAGTGCCATGAGATAATACTGGGAACCAAGACGGAGCCCTCTGAGAAAGAAGCAGTGACTACATGGAGAGAATGGTATAACCTTGATGACAAAGCACTGGCCTTCCTGAACCAGAACATATAACTACAACTGATCCCAATCATATTTGGAAAAACTACCTCTACCAAAGCCTAGTCTATGCTCAATAACCAGTTTGACTGGAAAACCCCCTAATCCATTCATCAACTTTTTGGACAACTTTTTACACTAAAGTATAACCCAAGAAAATTGATAGTGGACCATCTCAACACTTTTAATGCACTTTAGGTAAGGATTTCTAAGTGAACTATGAACTTATACCGAGATAACCTAGAAGCTGAACTGAAGGATTCCACCAAATGCCCAAAGATCAAGGGCTCCTGCCTCCTCAACTCACTTCCCTCATATATGGCTAACATAGTTGACAACCTCCAGACTAAAGAAAAGGTTTCTTATGCCAATGTCCATGATAAACTTCTTGACCTCACCTCTGAGTTTACTAAGTGCTGAGTTACAGATGACAAAGCCAACACTGCCCAGCCACAGTGAAATAGAAAACAGTGTTCTTGGTGTAAGCAGAAAAACCAAAAGAGATTGAAGGGTCACACTGTAGAAGAATGCAGGAAAAAGAATGCAGAACAAGAAAATTCAAAAGCTCTTATACCTGCCAGTACTTCTAACTCTGCTTCTATTGCACATGGCCTTGAGACAGCATATATCACTCTAGATTTTCTAAGCAAAGATAGGTGGATCTTGGATACAGGTACCACTGCCTATATAAGTGGTAAGAAGGAACTTTTCACTAAACTACGGCCTCTTTCCTCCTCCATTGTTATCAGTGATGGTAAAATTTTGTGTTCAATACACTGTGGGGAAATCAATCTCACTGTTGACATAAAATATGGACCATCCAAGCTCATCTTAACCGATGTTCTCTATATTCCCCACTTTAGTTCTGCTAGCCTGGTATCTTGGCAAGCCCTATATACTATTTGCGCTAAGCTACACAGCATAGCAGGAAAATTAAGAGTCACCCCTGGAGGAAGAGAAAAAGCCTATGCAGTTTTGGAAAATAGGGAATATGTCCTTCAGGTAAGCTCCCAAACCTCTCTCCTATCTGTGTACACAATACATGAGATGCTTGGCCATACTCCCACCTCAACCTTCTCCAGAATCTATAAGGTCACTACTAGTCTTCCTGAAATTCTGACAATCGTAAGTGATTTTTTCTGCCTAGCCTGTGAGCAAGGAAAGTCAACAAGGAAAATACCTATAGATCCTGCAACTTGTGCTACCAAGCCTCTTCAAACCTTCCACTCTAATTCATCTGGAAGGTTTTCTATTGCATCTATTGGTGGTGCCGAGTACTATATTACCCTACGAAATGATGATTCCTACTACACCCTTATCAGCTTTCTACATAATAAGGACAAAGCAAATTCTTGGATACCACAATAGGTTAAGCGAGAAGAGTGAGTAAAGAGCCTAAGTGTCAATAAATTGCGCACAGACAATAGGGGAGAGTATGTTAATGAGGAGCTTACCACCTTCTTATCTAATACTGGGATCATACATGGTAATTCTATACCATACATTCATGAGACTAACGGTGTTACAGAACACACTAACCGTACAATCACTACTGCTGTATGCACCCTGCTTATTGCCACTAGTCTACCTACAGGTGTTTAGGCTAAAGATGTGGCCTACACCTTGTATACACGTAATATGCTAATACACTGTACCACTCCCAACACCATACCCTTTGAAATATAGTTTGGACAAAAACCTTCCCTTGTACATTTATGCCCCTTTGGCTGCTATATTTTCTATCTCATTCCAGAAGACTCATATCTACCTGGCTCAAAACTAGCACCCTGTGTACTACCAGGACAGCTTATAGGCTATAGCCAATCCATTTACCAGTACAGAATATGGGATCCTGTTGCACACAAGGTTATCATTTCTAGAGATATCACCTTCCTGCAGCATGCTCCTGTGGGAGTCTCCTGCGGCCTAGAATTGGAACAGCCTCCTAAGCAACACCCCTATTTTTCCCTTTGACCATCCTCACCCTCACAGCAACTTCTACAGAAACTCAGGTTTGAATCTGATGATAAACAACAATTAAATCAAGACATCCTGGAATACTAGGATACCCCTAAAATACAGGATGCTGATGGAATCCAGGATACCCCTGACAACATCCCAGGTGACTTTCCACCTTCACCACTACAATCATGTAGAAGTACATACCTAATAGCTAGAAAGAGACATGACTACTATAGAGACTCGGAATTCTCAAACGTAGCTGCAGATGAACTTAGTACCTATAAGGAAGCTATCCCTAGTCTGGATTACGAAAACTATATAACCGCTATGAAGTCAGAAATCGCTGCACACTATGAAAATAAAACCTAGGAAACCTACCCTCATCCATCAAACTACTCCATCATCTATGGAAAGTGGGTTTTCAAAATCAAAAGGAATGACCAAGGCAATATCATTAGGTATAAGGCACACTATATTGCCTAAGGATTCTCATAGATCACAGGTCAGGATTATGATAAAATCTTTTTACCTATCCTATGCTACAAGTCACTCTGTTACCTGATCACCATAACTGCTGGACAGAAGATAATACAACAATAATATAATGTTGACACTGCATACTTTAACTCTCCTATTGATGTTGAGCTTTATGTCGAGGAACCTGAAGGATTTTCAATAGGACCTAACCAAATTTGTCACCTTCAGTATACTCTGTATGGTCTTAAACAATCCAGAAAACTATGGTACTAGAAACTTTCAGCAGTACTTACAGAAATTAACCTCCATCCTACTACTGCAGATCTATGTATCTTTGTTTGCCTAAAACCCTTTGCTGCCCTTAGGATCTACATTGATGATATTTACCTGACTACTGAGACCATACAACACGCTGACAGTACTGAACAACACCTCAAAAAACACTTTAAAGTCAAAAACCTTAGCGAGCCTCAGTATATATTAAGCTTAAATATACGATGGTCAGATACAGGTACTTATGTTTTGCAAGCGACATACATCAACAACATCCTGCAGCACTTTGGCATAGACACTGCAAATAGCGTCGTAACAACTTTAGACTCTAGAACCCAGCTCTCCTCATATACTGTAGGGGAGGAACCTACAGACAGGACTCAGTATCAGTCAGTCATAGGGAGTCTCCTCTTTGCAGCTATAGGAAGCTGACCAGTTATTTCATTCAGTGTTTCCACCCTTGGTCAGTAGGCATCCGATCCCTCTACATAACATAAAAGTTACGCGTAATATGTTTTGTGCTATCTATGGAAAACTATAGACTACGAGCTATTTTTTCCTGCATCAGCACCCCTTACTCTCTCTGGACATTTGGATGCATTGTATGCCAATTCCTTGGATGACTGACGTTCCTTTAACAGTTACATATTTTTAGGTCACAGCCAACACTACTCAAATAATTAATGTATTATTGTAAAAGTACCTCAGTAAGTACATATACCTACTAACAAATAGTAATACCCTTGCTGAAGAAATTGCAAGAATCAGAATTTCATTTAAAGATAATAATTTATATTTACCAAATTGGGGTCCTGTGTTATGCAACTATATCATATGCTCTTGATTGAGTGTGATGCCCTAACCACACATAGTGACCAAGGGAGTACAAGAAGTTATTTACCAAATTGTGGAGGGAAGGAAAGTCTTTTGTGTAATAGGAGACTTGTAATAGATGTATATGCAAGTATAGACACAAGAAGCTTCAGAAGAGAGTCTTACTGGGTGAACTCAGATATCTCAAACAGCAAGTTATAACTGCTTATGTTTTTTTACTTTTATTACAGAGTCAAGAGAAGATAAAGGTTTTTTCAGTAAAGAATATATATATATTCTTAAGGCTCAAAGATAGCATAAGACTACAGATGAAGGCTAGACAGAAGAAGAAGACACATAATATATTGCTTATCTGCTTCCTCTTAAATACCCAATTCTGACTTAGAAACAAATGAGGAGTCAAACAAAGGACAGAACTCCATTGAAATGATCTATCAAGATTCCTCACAAATCATTGACAATTTTCTAGAAGCAGATTAAGATATGATCAGAAATTATCTTTATGAATTACTAAGATTATCTATAACTTTCTAGAGGTAAAACTCTTCAAGTCATGTCCCCTGATAATACAAGTTATTAGTATATCATGATGCAATTGAGGTAACAAGCTTCGTCATCAATCATGTATAGCCAAGCTCATACATATCATATTGTCAAAGCCTCACCTCATTTAGTCAAAGCTTGGTAGTAACAATACTCATCACATTGTCCTGTAGCTCAACTCATGGGAAGAGATACTCATAAATTCTAGCATAACCATTTTGTTATCTTGGAACTAGGTTCCACACATGTTATAGTACCTTGGAAGCCTATGGATATAGTGTTCTATAACACTACACCCCTTCTAAATGCACATGGTCCCTATGTACAAGGTGAACAGGCCATAAAACTGATAAAAGCAGTAGTTATCCCATTGCTCCTGTATACAGCAGACACTTTCCACCTACACAAAATCACTAAAGGAGTAACTAGAACACTACACAAAGTACTGCATGTTATGAACACCGGTAGTTGTCTGCGTCAATGTACCTAGATGATGTACTAAGATGGAGGTTACGCTTAGAATGTTAACATGTGAGTATGCCATCTCTATCCTTCACCATTGTGTAAGCGCTCTGGCGATGATCCTCTGTCACATGATCTCATGATGTGGCGTGGCATGGTGTGGCTTTGCCATTAGCCTTGACTAAGTACAGGAAGTCAGCCCCACGGGCACAAGATCGGCTAACGGCATGACGCGACATTGGCCTAGTCAGCCATGAGGTCATGATCGGGCAATCAGACTCGTATTGCTAGAGACTATCACTAAATGGGAGTGAGGCCTGCGACAGTGATAGGCGATTATAGTCAAATCAAGTACTAATCCTGTCCTGTCCTTTCCAGACTCTTCTACAGGAATCAGCGGTTAGGAATCAGGAGATGGTCTAGAACAGATCTTAGTTCTTTGTGTTTCTATTTCCTTTGTCATCTCTTTGTCAGCTCGGGTGAAGGATAGGATATATAAGCGTGCAGGTATTTCTGTTGTGTTGTCTGGTCTCACCATCCTCAACAAAACCCGTCGCACCGTTAAGTACATCCCCTTCGGCGCCGACACTCAATGCTCACGATGCTCGAAGTTCGGACACCCCGTCCAGAACTGCCAGTCACCTCCCTGCTGCCGACTTTGTGCCGGCCCCCACACCATCTCCGAACATACCTGCGGTGTCGCCGACTGCAAGCAACCGAAAGGCTTCGCCTGCGAGAAGACAATTCTCCGATGTGCGAATTACGCCGGCCCCCACAAAGCGAACGATCCGATCTGCATGACGTTTATCCAGGCCAAACTTGCCGAGTCTAACAGGAAGGATAAGTCCACCACTATGGGAGGAGTTTAGTTTCCTCCTTCCTGCCTTGCTTTCTTTCTTCTTCGCGCTGTAACTAGTTTTGTTTTTCTGCTTCTGTAAAGTGCGGAGGAGTTTGCGCGTTTCTCTTCCTCTCTTCTATTTTATTTTTTGCTCGGTCGCGTAGTCTACGTAGGGGGTTTTTCTTTCGTTGCTTTAAGGTTCGCCTAGCGATTGTTTTTCCCCGGTCGGCTTTTGTACGTAGTTGTCTGCGCTTTCTTTTCGGTACGAGTAGGCAGAGGATTTCTTTTCGGTCAGTCAAGAGGGGGAACTTTCCGTAGTCAGGCCATCCTATTAAGTTAGCGCGTAAGCCGTCCCGCTGCGGGAAGAGTGTATTTAGTTTTTAGTAAGTGGGAAAAGAGTTTCTCTGTTGTGTTGTCTTTCCTTCCTTCCTTCTTTAGCATATAGCTATCTTGTCTTCTCTGCGATCACCATTGAGACTGCCTTGAGTTATCTTCGAGCCTTAAAGAATATATTCGTCTTTTCTCGTCTTCAACACTTGAAGTCCACCCTGTTCGTCATAGGAAGGATATCTTCCTATTGAGCTTTCGTTTAGCCGAGATATCTGAGTTTACTTATTAGCTTTTGCGAAGCATGCCTGAGGTATCTTTACCGAGTCATATACAAACCATATAGGGTGATCCGTCACACCATTTTCTTCAAAGAAGATGGCTTCTTCCTCTTCCGACGTTCTGATGCCTGATGCATCCTCTCTCGCTCTCATTGTGGGCACTCAGCT
This sequence comes from Phymatotrichopsis omnivora, assembly GCA_016880775.1. Taxonomy (NCBI): domain Eukaryota; kingdom Fungi; phylum Ascomycota; class Pezizomycetes; order Pezizales; family Rhizinaceae; genus Phymatotrichopsis; species Phymatotrichopsis omnivora. The sequence continues at coordinate 7,463 of JABYPW010001541.1, forward strand.
CACCAACCCTTCAGCCTGAACAGTTCTGACCACCTGTTCCTCAGCCTCTAATGTGTCTATGCATAAGGAGGCCACTATCAACTTAAACTCTGCTGAGTTAGCCTGTGCCGACAAGCACTAGAAGGTGGTCATTGACAACTATGTGGCCACCGTGCAAGCCCTTCACAAGGCTCGCCACTTTTTGGGGGAAGGGCCCTTCAAGAGGGCACTTCAAGATACTGAGGAGGAGTTTCAAAAACAGCGTGACGACATGGCCTCAATAGTTTATGCCACCATTGTCCTTCACCGCACCATCTGGAAACCCCTCCTAAAGCTCTCCATGGCCTTTCCCCCCTCCATGACAAACCTCCTCCTGTCTGCGATAGAACAGATCTAGTAGGAGCAAGAAACCTTCTCTCAAAGATAGTTGGACTACACCAACACCTTGAACAAAGCTCACTAGGATGTGGTCTAGGACCTCAGCAAGAAGCTGGCTGAGGCCCACCAGCAGTTGGCTGATCAGGCGCTGCACCTGCTGGCCTCCCCAAATGAGCAAATTGCCACTCTAACAGCGAATCTGGCCAAGGCAAAGGCCAGAGTGGAAGTCCTGGAGCAGGCAGAAGTTCCTCTCCAGGCTAGACTTAGCGAGGCAGAATATGTAGTTCTGTGCCTCAAGGCCGAAAATGAGGCTCTCTCAGCTAGGTCTACCTTGAGGAATAAAGATGTGGTCAAGCTCAGGGAAGACCTGATGAATGCCCATGACGATGCCAAGTTGTAGAAGGACTTGTACTATCAGTACAAGGAGCACTATAGGTCAATTATTTCTCCTCCGGTGTCTAGGAACCTGGGTGAGGTCATTGACCACGATGACAGAGCAACTCACATCACCGCTCGACCTCCCAGGCCTAGAGGCCTTCAAAGAGGTATCCCTTCCTTTCAGGCTCCTTCCCGACCCATCTCCCCTACTCCTCCTCCTCTACCTGTGCCTTGTTCTACCATTGTAGGACCATCAAGGGAGCGCAGGGCAACCTCCTATGCTTCCTTTGCACTACCTCCCTGCCTGACCTCTCCTCGTCCACTTAATGAGAGTGATGTCCAGCGGATCATGGAGGAAGCTCTTAGGTAAACTACCCCACCTGCTCCTCCCTCAAATCGCAGTACCCCTGCTCCGCCTCCCATCCTATCTACCTCCTTTAAGGGTTACAAGCTGGCTGATCCGGAAAGGTTCTCGGGGAAGGCTAAGGACATAAGGAAGTTTATCGAGCAGTGTGAGAACTACTTTGCCCTCCAAGCCCATGCCTTCCCTCATGACCTGATCAAGACCAGATTCGCATCTATGTACATGATGGGTACTGCGCGAGTCTGGTGGCAAGCCAACTCTCACCGGTGGACCCAGCAGACCACCATCTAGGACGACTTCACCGAGGCCATGAAGACATACTTCGGAGCCTTTGCCACCAAGCCCCAGGCCATTAGGGAGATGATCAACGCCAAACAAACCAAGGGCATCCTCTCCTACCTTACCCACATAGAGGCTATCAACCAGGTCATCTAAGGCGACCAAGAGTCCTTCAAGTTCTGGGTTGAGAGGGGCCTGAAGGAAGATCTCCACCTGGTGATCGCAGCCCAAACCACCCACGAGACTCCTGTAGCAGATTGGCTCTCTCGTGTTGTACAAGTGGGCTTAGCGATGGAGGATACCAGGGTGGCTATCTAGGAGTCCCACAAGGGACAATCGGCCAAGCAGACCTCTAGCCAGGCTGCCCCTTCCAACAAGCTGAAAAAGACCTATGACAAGCGTCCCTCGGGGTCCTCTTCCCAAGATAAGGGGAAGCTTCCTCAACTAACCGAGGAAGAGAAGGAGTGGGCTAAGAAGAACAAGGCCTATCTACACTACCTGTCCAAACAACATAGTGTTAAGGACTGTTATTCCATGAGGAAGTTCTCCATCTCTGCCGTTAAGATTGTGTCAACCTCAACCAAGTGCAAAGCAGATGATGATGGGAACTTGTCCTCCTCCAAGCAGCAAAAGCCCTGACGGGCATGAGTGGTTGATCTCCTGGATGACTGGAGGGATGGGGATGATATCCCTATGGTGTAAGTGTCCCTTTCTTTTCTTGTGGCATCCTACGCCACCTCTCCCATTTTCCTTTGTTCTTTGTTTCCTTTAAGTCCCAGTTGGATTGAAGCATCGAATTTTTTGCACAAAATTTCCTTTAAGACCATTGTTTGAAATTTCCTCTGTGCCTTTCTTTACTAAGGAGCTAGTGTTCGCAACCATTATTGCGTTCTCAGTGGGTGGGCCTCCCAGCATTGAGGCTAATGTAATTCAGGATACCCATAAGTGATGTATTATGACCTGATGTTATTACAACTATCACGATACCCTCATGTATTATTTGCCTTCTTTTCATAGAGGCGTTGGCTAGAGCTTGTATTTTCCTTTTTGTTTACAAGTTCTGCCTGAGGAGGACCCATACCGGGTCGAAATGCGCTGGCCGTATAGCAGACCACCACTCTTTCTGCACCCCACAAGTTATCAGTTTCACCTCATCGCATTTCCAACTCCCACTGTTTGTAACAACCTCCTTGTGGACAAGATGTACAGCGAACTCCGGCCACGAGTTTCCCGGGAGAGATCAGGGATCGTATTCGCTACCACCATCATGTCAACCATTGTTTCCTCTAAAGAAGGCGCTGCCCAGGGCAGGTGTGTTATGGTTCCAGTCACTTTGCACTAGAAAACCCATACCGTTGAGGGTCCCCAAGTATATGTGATCACAGCTACAGCCAAGCTGGACAACGGAGCAACCGGTGATTATATTTCGGATCAGCTCCCTGTCCCTAATAAGAAAAGGTCCCAGGCGGTCAGCGTCTTCGCCTATGATGGTTCCTGTCGTCAAGAGTGGTATTACACCCCTAAGCTACAGATGTAGGTCCTCAACCATCGCGAACTTATTGATTTTGACATTGGCCCTATGCCTCCAGATGTGGACATATATCTTCCTATTAAGTGGTTCCAAGATCATGAACCACAGGTCGATTATGACAGGGCTGTTCTCCTAGGATTTGCCTCCTCTAAATGCAAGAACCATCTTGTAACACCTACGGTCCAGATGGCCATGGCATTTGAGTTGATCAAGGATGATGACTTCTACGCCAACTCCGAAGCTGTCAGTGGCGGACTGCTTGGGTGGGTGGACACCCCTGTCAATGAAGAAATTATCCGTCATTGGTGTGCCGCCATGACATGAGCTCTAGTGGGCAACTTTGCCGAACTCTTTATGCGGTCTTCCATCTCCTTGACCTCTGAAGGTAATAAATGGGAACAAATCTATCCTGCTATCTTCTCCGAATGCCTTACCTCCTTGCTCCCTCCCCATCGGGAATGGGATTGCAAAATTGATCTGAAGGAAGGAACGACTCTTCCCTAGAGCCCACTTTACCGTCTATCCAAGACTAAGCTCCAGGCCCTGCATGAGTACCTTGATCAGATGATCAAGGAGGGGAAGATTAGGCCCTCCAAGTCTCCCACAGGCACTCCTATCCTGGTCATAAAGAAGGCTGATGGTTCCCTCTGCCTTTGTGTCGACTACTGGGGTTTGAATAAGATTATTATTCAAAACTGCTATCCTCTCCCCCTCTGGGTGAACTTAGAGACCGCATTGGCAATGCTCAGTGGTTCACCAAGCTCGACCTCAAAAACAGCTACAACCTCATTCGCATTGCCGAGGGTGATGAGTGGAAAACATCTTCTCACACTCGTTACGGCTAGTACGAGTATTTGGTGATGCCATTTGCTCTCTGCAATGCCCCTGCTGTCTCCCAGGAAATGATGAACATAATCTTTCATGACCTTCTTGATCTTGGTGTCCTCATCTACCAGGATAACATCTTCATCTACACCACAACCAAGGAAGAACACGACTGCCTTGTGCAGGAAGTTCTTAAGCGCCTTGACAAGGACAAGCTGGCACTCAAGCCCGCCAAGTGTATCTGGGCGGTCCATGAAGTGGAATTCCTGGGGTTCATCATCTCCGACAAGGGTATTAGCATTTCTGAGCATAGGATTCAAGCCATCTGAGATTGGCCTACTCCCACTATGGTTCGTGATGTCCAGTCCTTCCTGGGTCTCGCCAATTTTTACAGGGTCTTCATCCAAGGATGTTCAAAGATCGTGACACCTTTGACAAACCTCACTAAACAAGACCAGCCCTGGACCTGGGGGTCTCTGCAGCAGTCTGCCTTCGACACCCTCAAGGCCCTCTTCACCTCTACACCTATCCTTGTCAACCACGATTCTCAAGTCCCCCTTCAAGCTGAAACCGATGCCAGTGACTTTGCCCTGGGGGGCGTGCTGTCGCACCAGTTTCCTGATGGCTCCATTCGCCCATTGGCTTTCCACTCTCACAAACTGGAACCTTCGGAGCGGAATTATGAGATCTATGACAAGGAAATACTTGCAGTGTTTGACTGCCTTGACATGCAATGGAGACATTGGTGTGAGGGAATGGCTCATCCAGTGCTGGTGGTGACCGACCATAAGAACCTGGAGTACTTTACAACCACTCAGCTCCTCTCCAGGAGACAGGCCTGGTGGATGGAGAAGTTGGGTACCATCGATTTCCAGATAGTGTATCGGCCAGGTAAGTCCAATGACGTGGCTGATGCTTTGAGTAGACGTGGGGACCATGTCCCTACAGAGGGGGCACCTGAGCTCGGTCTTCTTTTTCTCAAGAAAGGACAGTATATTGCTGCAATCAAGAAATCGTATACCTTACTCGATCCTTCCTTTTAGCAAGCCTTAAGAGAAGCCATTGCTGCTGACCCTGAATCCCATCGCATTCGGAGCTCACCACAGGAACCCTACAGTGTTCATGATGGCCTTCTAATGTGGAATGGTCTGTGGTATGTTCCCCTATCCCTTCGCACTGAGGTTCTCAAGTCCAGGCATGATCACCCTATGGCAGGCCACTTAGGCTGAGATAAGACCTTTGATCTTATCGACAGATACTTCTACTGGCCACATCGATGGCAGGATATAGCTGAGTATATCTCTGCGTACGACCAGTGCTAATGGAATATAGCCCGCGGACACAAGGCCTATGGGCAACTGCTTCCGTTGGAGATACCCTACAGGCTGTGGGAATCGATCTCTATAGATTTTGTAATGGACCTCCCTCATTCTGATGGCTTCACCCAAGTGTAGTTGATCATTGATCGTTTCTCAAAGATGGCGTACTTTATACCTCTTAGCCCTAATATCAACTCCAGGTACCTAGAAAATATCTTTGTCCGTGAGATTTGGAAACATCACTGCCTACTCTCCAACATCGTTTCCGAGCGTGATCCCAAGTTTGAATCCTTCTGGGGTCATGTGATGGGAAATCTCAGTGTTTAGTTTTCCAAAAGCACTGCGGCTCACCCCCAAACAGATGGATAAATGGAACGTTTGAACCAAGTCTTAGAAGTCCACCTCCGCACCTATGTCAACTTTGAGCAGTCGAATTGGGTTTTTTTTCTCGCCCTAGTAGATTTCGCATACAAGAATTCCCAGTCGTCCTCTACTGGGGTGTCCCCTTTCTTTGCTAACTTTGGATATCACCCTGAACTTGACACTATCCAAACCATCTCCGCCTATCAGGGAAGTAAGACCTTAACTCAAGAATGGACCACCATCTGGCAACGTCTTTTCACAGCTCAACAAAAGATGGTTGTATGGTATAACAAGTCTCACTAGTCCTTCCCAGCACTTAAGCCCGGAGACCGCATCCTCCTTAAGCAAGATGATATCACCCCCTACCTACCTTCCCACAAGTTAGACGCCAAGTTTGCAGGCCCCTTTGAGGTAATCAAACCCATAGGGCCTTGGGCCTACAAACTCAAACTTCCATTCTCTTAGAAGATCCACCCTGTTTTCCACATATCTAAGCTGGAAACCTATTATGTTTTGAACCGGTTCCCTGTTCACCCTCCTCCTGCCCCTGAGATTGAGGAAGGTGAAAACTACTTCTTTGTCTCCGAAATCGCCAAAGTTCAGAACAACCGAAAACCAAGCAGGTGAAATACCTGGTTTTGTGGGAAGGATATTCACAGGATAAGAGGAGTTAGGAACCCTTCGAGTCACTGCTAGTCAATGGCGAACCTATCGATGCTCTCGTGACCTTTCGACAGGCCCATCCGGAGGCTAAGCGCCAAGCTACTAAGTCAGAGGAGGCTCCACTATAAAAGCGAAGATGGAGGAATTAAGGTAAGACTAGTACCCTTCCTCCACAGTTGGTTTCCCTTTAATGCAGTGGGGCGACACCATTGTGTCCATCGCATGATCCTGAGTCCCTTTTAAGCTCCATTGAGTTGGGATGATCTCCCCCTACGGGCTGCAGGAAACTGTCCTTTTGTCCCAGTTGCTCTCAGGGAGAAAAGGAGAATCGACATGAAGCTAACTCCTATGTATATGAGGGACCATGCACCTTAGAAGGGGTATAGTGTTATGAACACTGGTAGTGGTCTGCGTCAAGGTACATAGACGATGCGCTAAGATGGAGGTTACACTTAGAATGTCAACATGTGAGTATGCCGTCTCTACCCTTCACCATTGTGTAAGTGCTCTGGAGACGATCCTCTGTCACATGATCTCATGATGTGGTATGGTATGGTGTGGCTTTGCCATTAGCCTTGACTAAGCATGGGAAGTCAGCCCCATGGGCACATGATCGGCTAATAGCATGATGCGATATGGGCATAGTTAGCCATGAGGTCATGATTGGGCAATCGGACTCGTATTGCGAGAGACTATCACTAAACCTGAGTGAGGCCTGGAAGAGTGATAGGCGATCATAGTCAAATCAAGTACTAATCCTGTCCTGTCCTTTGCGGACTCTTCTACAGGAATCGGCGATTAGGAATCAGGAGATGGTCTAGAACAGATCTTAGTTCTTTGTGTTTCTATTTCCTTTGTCATCTCTCTGTCAGCTTAGGTGAAGGATAGGATATATAAGTACGTGGGTATTTCTGTCTTGTTGTCTTTCGGTACGAGTAGGCGGAGGATTTCTTTTCGGTCAGTCAAGAGGGGGAACTTTCCGTAGTTAGGCCATCCTATTAAGTTAGCGCGTAAGCCGTCCCGCTGCGGGAAGAGTGTATTTAGTCTTTAATAGTGGGAATAGAGTATGTCTGTCTTGTTGTCTCAGGGCGAGGATGGTCTAGTGGTATGGCTGTCCTGGTGTCGTTGTACGGTAACGCACAATGTCGTGGGTTCAAATCCCACTCGTCCCATTCCATACCACGAATTACCGGTTGGTCGCGGGTTTTGTAGCGTAAGCGAGTTTTCCCCGACCGTGCAGGGTTGCCTAATTACTGGTTCAGTCCCTGTAAGCGAATGCGACCGATGATCACAA
>JABYPW010001542.1:0-14831 GCA_016880775.1 Phymatotrichopsis omnivora
CAGTAGTACAATCCTATACTCAATTATTGCAGAGGTTTGTGGGGTGCATGACTGTTATTGTGGCTTTTGTGGTGGGTGCAGTCTTTTCACTAGCTAAGGGTGCACTGGTGATAGTTTCTGCTGGTTGTAATGTATGGGGGGGGAAGAGAAGACTAAGTACCCTGTACAAGATAGGTAACATTTCTTATATTCCTGATTACTCTTATTTTACATCCCTTTCCCTCCAGCAGGGCATTTACACTTAATTAAAAGCAAGAACATAACTGAAGAAAAAAGGATAGTCCTCCGCCTACTTACGCCATATAAAAAAATAAGAACACACAGGAAAATTCCCCCACCTACCTGTGCCTGACAAAGAAGCCTTAATACACAAAGAGAAAAAAGAAAAAAGCAAAAAGAAAAAGGGAAGAAAAAGACAGGTCCCACTTCTCTACATTTCCTTCTCTTGTACTATCACAACCATGGGGGGCTCTGGCAGGGGTGGTGGCAGCTTGCCTGGTCCATGTTCGATGAGCTTAGTCCAGAGGTCAGGTTTGTTGTAGAGCAGTTTTTTGGTTATGTTCTGACCAATTAGGGGCCTCCATTTGGTCAGGATGGTACACTCATGCAAGTAGTGTTCTATGTTTTAGGGTTCACCATAGAGGCAGATGTTCTATTCTCTATTGTAGTGTAGGAGGTTTAGGACGTATGCTCTTCCGGTTCTGAATTAGAATGCTCTGGCTGCTGTGTATTTGTCCAGCATGGTGTAGGGGTCCCCTTTTTTTTATTGGTTTTCTGGCATATTCTTCAAAGGTTTTCCAAAGGTGTTATTTGGTTTTCGTTTAGATGAGTGACCTGTTAATAACCTTTTTTCTTGTTGTTCCTTTCTCGGCTTTAGGCTCAGGTTTCTTTAACATTGCTTTAGCTATTTTGTGGGCTTTTTTGTTTCCTTCAATCTATTCATATGCCAGAACCCAGTATGGTGTGGTCTGGATATTTCTGGAGATGAGCTCTGCATTGTGCTGGAAGATTTCCCTTGCTCCATGCTGTGTAGGGCTGGGGTACAGGTTGGCTGCTGTTGTTATTGCTGCCTAGTTATCAGTGTAGATGGTGACCATTTCGATGGTGTACATATTGGTTAATTTGTTCACCAGCTTGAGGGCTTCAAGTATCAAGTCAAGTTCACTGTCAAAAACATAGAATCCGCTGGCTAGTGTTTTGGATTTGCCACTGATTTGTTTTCCATTTAGGTACACTGCAACTGCTCCTCTGACATAGTTGTTCTTCCCCAGTTTTGACACATCAGTGTATAGGGCCAGTTCATTCCTAGGGTGTACCTGGGGGTGTTCTTTTAGGGTTTCTTCTTTGCTTTTGAACTTTGTGACCCTTGGTCTTCCCTCATTGCTAATGGGCCATAGTCTTATTAGGGGTAGGAGTTTGTACTTCGAGAGGGTGTTAGTGCTTATGTCTTCTCAGATGGTGTTGAACATTGTATCCAGCTATAGTATCCTTTTTCTAGAGTGCTGTCCTTTCTCTTCAGCCCTCTATGAGGGTGCTCTCCAGGAGCTAGGCCTATTTTTATGTCTTTCTGGGAGCAGGGGAAGTCTTAGGTAGTTTGAGTACTCCAGGCCTATCATGAGCAGTCTTGTGGTGTAATTGTACTGGTACTGTTTGATCTGTAGGTCTGCTGGCCAGACTCTTGCCTCCATTAGGGCTAACTTGTTGTTGGTGCTCCTGAACATGCCACATACCCATTCCAAGCTTACCACTAGTGTTACCTCTAAGGTCTCATTGGACTTTGCAGTGATATTGAAAGGGTGGAAATTGTCTGCTCCATACAGCAGTGAAGGGACTACTACTGCTTTTACCAGTTTTAGGGCCATGGCCAGGATGAGGCCTTTGCCTCCTGATGTTAGTCTAGATATTCTGGCTAGGGCTGCTTAGGCGCTTCTTGTTCTGTATTGACAGTAGTGCAGCACTCCTTCTTTTTTGTGTAGGATGATCTTTATGTACTTTACTGTGGGCTTGAGGTGGAACATCTGTCCTTGGACTGTGATTGGGGGGAGCTGTTCCTGTGGTCTAGGCTTGACATGCTGTAGTTTGGTCTTCCCCTCTAATAGTGATAGTTTGAGTTGGTCTAATCCTATTTGTAGCTCTTTCTTGCAGAAGTTCTCAATTTTCCTTACATTTTCCTCATAGCTGTCCCCTTCTACCATTATACACAGGTCATCTACATATATGTAAGTTTTTATTGCCCTGCTGTTCCTTATCAGTTTTGCTACATATATGTTGAAGAGGAGTGGGGAGATGGGCAATCTCTAGGGGACTCCTATTTAGACTGCTATGTATCTCGATACTGATCCTTGGTCTAAGAAGGCTAGCTGCATATTGCTGAGGAAGGATGCAACCCAGTAGACTATGTAGTCAGGTCCCTTGTTTTGTCATAGTATCTCTAGGAGCTGGTGGTGGTCTACTCTATTGAAGCCTTTTTCTAGGTCGATGAAGAGCATTGTAACCATTTTTCCTCAGTTTCTGGCATCCCTAACATCATGTTTCAGGGTGTTGACTCTGTCTATGGTGGACCTGCCTATGAGGGTGCTAAACTGGTTTTTTTTTTTTTTTTAGGGTGATTATGTTGTTGTCAATCATGTACTAGGATAGCCTCATTGCTATGGTTTTTTCAAGTATTTTTGCAAGGGTGTCTATCAGGAATATGCAGAGGTATATTTTTGGGTCTTCATAGCTTGGTTTCTTGGGTTTGGGGATCACAATACCTAGGGTACTTTTGAAACTGCTAGGGTGTATACCATGTTTCAGGAGTGGATCTAGCAGGTTTGGGAGAATACTTAGGTTGATTTCATGTGGGCTCTTCCATAGGTTGTACTGGATTTTGTCTGGTCCTGGTGCTGTGGTGTTGGCTGCATTCCTTATAGCTTACTTTACTTCTTCTGAGGTGATATCTTCAGTTTCTGCAGGATCCTCCATGGGTGGGAAGGGGCAGGCTTCAGGGCAGTTTGGGAAGTAGTGTTCGATAAGGGCCTGGGCTTTCTGATCCAGTATCTCTACTCCCTTTATCTATGGGAGGGGGTAATCTCAGGCTAGTCTGGTGTACTTTAGAGCTGTCCATAGGTCTTTCTAGTTGATCTTGTTGAGGAACTTGTTCCAATGTTCTTTCTTTGTATCATGGAGGAGCTTCCTGAAGGCTTTTTTCTTCTCGTGATACACATGTTGTTTGGGTTCTGAGCTTCTGTTCAATTTGGCTTCATATCTTGCTTTCATCATGTTAGTTCTTGCCTTAGTTAGGTCACTAGTGCACCATGCTTTTGATTTTCCAGTTATGGTTCTTGTGGGCAGTGCTCCATTTTCCTTTACTGTTCTTATGAGGTCATCTTTGTGGGTTTCAAGCCATCTGTCAGGGTTCTCTTTGTTGTATATAGTGTAGGTTCCCAAGATACTAGGTTTTCTTTTACTTTGTCCTAGTCTGCCTTTGTGTAGTTGAGGCAGACTTTCTTTTGTTGTTTCAATCCTGGTTTTGAGAGGGTGATGGCATTACTTCATAGTCACTGTTGGTTTGGTGTTGGTCTGGGCAGATTTGCCAGTCTGTATTCCATTCCATTGCTATTAGGGAGAGAAGTGCCAGGTCTATGGTTATGTCCCTTTGGTTCTATTTGGGGTTTCTAGTTCTTGTAGGCTGTTCTGGCTTGTTTAGAAGGTAGTCACCTTATTCGCACACTTTTTCTACCATTGGTTCTGCTCTTTCTGTTTCATGTTGGTCTGTTGCTCCCCGCTATGGATGGAGGAGGTTTAGGTCTCCTAGGACTAGGTTTGTATTGTTGGTAAAGATGTGGTGCCAGTTTTGGTCTTGTCTTTTTTGTGCTGGCAGGATGTATAGGTTTATTATATCAATGTAGTTATGTTTGTTGATGAACAGCCTGGCCGCCTGTTCATCACCATTTTTGTTTCTAACAGGGAAGGGGTTTAGAGGAGAGGATTTGCTGATGTAGAGGGCTACCATTGATCTTATCATTGTGCTAGGGTAGAATCTGTGAAAATTGTTGTGTGAGGGGGGAATGTTGTTGAATGTTGGGGGTTCCTAGATGGCCACCAGCCGTATGAAGGGTTACCCTGATGGCGCTTAGCGAGATCGCTCCTATGTTACGTGACTATGTCATATGCTCTTAATTGAGTGCGACGCCCCATCCGTACATCAGTGACCGTGGGAGGACAAGATAAGTCTAGATGGCCACCACATTGGCCTTGTTCTGGATTGCGGTTTGCATTAACAATTAGAAGTTGGCTTGGGATCTCTGGCAGTTGTGTTGTAGTATTTTAAAGACAGAATGTGGGTCTAGACCCCACTATATGGATTCTTGCTATGCCATTTTATAATTTTTAGTGCATTTCGATTTCTATAATGATCTGATCTATCCATTCCTTTTCTCTTTCCTTCTAGTTCTCTTGAAAAAAGGTCTTTGGCTCCTAGCAAAGTTAGGCACTTGGGGTCTGTTGCTTTGTGGCATCCTTTGCAGTTTATGTATATGGGTCCATACTGTTTACATGGTCCATGGAATTTACACTAGGGGCAAACATGGTCCTTAGTTGAGTGATAGGGGTAGAGGTTTCTGTCATGTAAGTTGCTGTAGATGTTGCACCCTGCCTTTTCTTCTTTGCATGTTGCACTGACATGCCCCAATTTATAGCAGTTGAAGCAGATGGTGGTCAAGTTCTGTCTCCAAGATTTGGCTATTTTGCATACTTTGTTGAAAAGGACAACCTGCTTTCCTAGCTTGGGGACCTGGTCTTCTGTGATTCTGATGGTGATGATGATGATGATGATGTTTCATTTCATTTTGCAGTTTTTACAAATAGCTCTTCACTAATCTAACTACAGAGCCGTCTGCATGCAGTCCACAACTATGGTGTGTCACCCTGAAATAAAACAAAGGAAAAGAAAAGACAAAGGAAACCATGTGCTCAAGTCCTCCCTGCCCCTACTTATCATCCTCGAAATACCTGCTCACAGTGAATGACTTAGATACATGATAAAAGAAAGTATGTTCCATCTCCTCCACCTCACGAAACTACCTCCACTAGTTCCAGGTGATAAGGGGACTTGTAGATGTTGTGTTGGTGCCAGCAGGCACGTTTGCATAGGCTAAGTGAACTGGCAATGTTGCGATTGGTGGGTTTTGTGTTCTTCGCAGTTGGACATCCTGCAGGAGGGGGTACATATGGTCACGAGGTTTGACTAGGTTTGTTTTGGTATTCCCGACTTTGTTGGTCTGGTTTCGTACTGTCGCTGTGGAAGGGCGATGGGGGGTGTTGTTTGTGACTGTAGAGGTCACTTAGACATTTGTACAATTGCTCCAGGGGGCCTGGGCACCCCTCCTAGCAGCTCTGAGAGCGACAGTGGTAGGTGGTGCAGTATGTATTGTGAGACCTTGCTTAGGCGAACACGGCACGGTCGCGGGGTTGGCTGCGAGCGGACTCTCAACCTATTAGGCAGGCCTTCGCTCAACCTACAGGACACTGTGTTGTCTCACATGAAAGGAGCATGTTGTATGTGCCCATCATCGTCGCACTTGGGTGGTGTTTGTATTGCAGTCTTCTCAGCCAGCTGAGGCTATGACTGGTGATAGTTTCTGATCAAAGGAATGTGGGGGGTAGAAAGAATGTCTTGAGAGGCCTAGTGATTCTGATGGTGATTCCTACAAAAGCTCCTTTTGATGGGTTGTTCATTCTGTCTTGCTTGTTTTTGAGGTATCTGGCTGCTGCAATTTCTACATCAGCAACATAAAAGAGTTCTTCTACTAGCTTGTTGATGGGGATCTCACCTAGGAGTTAGGTGGGAACAGAGTGGATGATAAGCTCTGTGAAGGTGGTGGCCACTCTGAAGCCTTCTCTTTCAACTTCCAGGTTGGTGTTGGCCTTGGTAATGAAGTTGATGGCATCCAGGTAAGGGATGAGTGCACTTGCAGTAAAGATGGCTAGGGTGGTGATAATTATCGTCGATTTGTGGTTGGTCCAAACTGTTAGGCCCCTTAGCTCTATGGGTGCTTTTTGTTCTGCAAGGACCTTTATGTATGCTTTACATAGTTTTTTGGGGTCTATTCTAGCAATCGAGGGGTGGATTACTCCCACTGTAGGAGAGTAGAGCTCTCTTCTAGTGATTGGGAAGGTTTTGACTCTGGTTTTAGCTTGTTCCTTTTCCTTCCCTTTTCCTTTGCCTACTTTGTTTTCTTGGGGTTTGTTTGCTACTGCCTCTACTGCCTTTTGTGCTTAGGTGCTGGGGCTGCTTTCTTGAGTGCTCTGGTTTGATGTGATCATTCTTGGTTTTGATAGGCCTACTTCTGTTCTGCGGCCTAGTGGGGTTGGTGGGGTTTTTTGGGTTTTAATGTGTGAACCCATGTTTTGGGGGGTGTTATTCCTTGTTGTGGGCTTGCTGCTGAGCAATGGGACTGTGGGTAGGACTGTGTCAGCTTGGGGGTTTTGTATAGAGTCAATGAGTTTATTAACTGTAGCTATGAGGTATCTAATTTTGTTGGCCTGTGACTGTAATTTGTTGTCCATTTCTTTCATGGCCAGCTGTTCTTTGTATCTGTCACTGTGTATCAGGTCTAATTTTCTCCAGATGTGGTTAAGAGCCTGACTGATTGCTCCAAAAGCATCTGTCTTGAGGTATGCTCTTTTTTTGTTGTTGTCAATGAAACCTTGGAAGGTCTTTCCTTGGTTTTCTGGCATCATGTTTGCCAGCTCATATCTGGGGAGCTCTGGGATTGAGGAGAAGGTCTCTCTTGGGACTTCTACTTCTTTTCCCTTTGTTAGTTACTTGTCTGGTAGTTTTGTCGGCATCCATGTCAGAGTAGTTGTCTGTGTGCATGGACTTGTTGGAGGGCTCTCTTGACACGCTTGGGAGAGAGAGCACTCTTAGCACGCTTGGGGTTTTATGATAGTTCTGACTTTAGGTGGGAGACTAGGACTGACTGCCTTGGAAGAGGAAGTCATAGCTTCTTTGTGGCTGGGCACTCAGTGGCATGTTGCCCATATACATCAGGATTGTGTCCATAGCCTGAGCTGTACTCTGGTGTACTAGCTGGCTTAGTTAAGTGGTGGTCAGGGTCAGGGTGTAGGGAGTGGTGTTGAGGATAGCCTCTGCTGTGCTCCAGTGAGGTTAGTTGTCTTCATGGCCCTGTATAAGGATGGTTGTGTGCCACAAGGAGCTGGTTTGCATTTGGATTGTTGAGGGGGTGGTCTGTGACCCTCTAAGGTGTAGCAGGTTTTCTTCTACTATCAGTAGCTGTTGGTGTTGCTGGGTAGTGATAGTTGGATCATCCCAGGAGCTATTGCCTTCTTCTAGGTATGCTTTAACTACTGGGCTGACGTATTAGAATTCATCTGCTGGGGTGACCGCACTTTGCAGGGCAGAGATGGTTAGTTGGGATAGGAATTATTCTCTAACAGGTTGGTTGATGATGGGGGAGTTGAGTTCTGGGGTGTTGAGCATGCTCTGCATGCTTGGGAAATGCATCTAGGTAAGCTCTTCGCTCAAAATGACAATAGGGTTTTGTTGAGACATTTTTCTTTCTGACCAAGGGGAGTTAAGCCTGACTTTCAGCTCTGCCTATAAGCTGTGCTTCAACCTCTATCCAAGGGCTAGGCAGTGGTTAGGTAGGTTTCAGTTCTTCTTAGGAGTTGTGTGGTGTTGTGTGCTATTGTAAAGGTAGGCAAGTTCTTCAAGAGTAGCAGAGGGGTGAAGGTCAAGGGGGTTCAAAGAAACTGAGAGGCCTGCACAAGATAGGTGATGTAAATTTGATTCCCTAAGCTAGTTCACAAGATAGGTGACCTTACTTATATTCCCTTTATACTTATTTTACATCCTATACCCTCAGTGGGGTATCACACTAACTAAATAGTATATGACATAACTGAAAGGTACAGGATGGTTCCTCCACTCTGGCCGCTTACCTCACAAAAGACAGAAAAATCCTCCACTCCTACTACTTGCATTACCCTTCTTAAAAACAAAGGAAATCCTCTACAGCTCCCACTCACAACCTTTCTCTGGGGCTTGTAGCAGTCACATCCATTCACTTTGCAGTCGGTTGTCATGTGTGATCTCTCCAGGGGGCCTAAGCACCCCTCATAGGAAATCTGAGAGCATCGTATAGTTGTACTTCACAGTCAGAGGCTCACTTAAGTAACATGGTACAGCAGTATGATCCTATACTATAATGTCACTTAAAGTGGGGTCAACCATAGGCACCCACTCTGCCTGCTCACTTAGCATAGTCAGGCATCAGACAAACATTGAGAGGGACAACAATGTATCTCAGGTATCATCATAAGTGAGGTGTCTCGCTAAGCTGTAGTTTGTACAGTTAGAAAGGTGTAGGATGTTCTAGAGTATCTGAGGTGATTGTCATGTGCTTGCAAAATAGAAAAGACCAGCCTGATGTGCGGACTAGTGAGGAGGTTCTTTACCACAAGGTAGAGGGGGGGTCAAGATTCTAGAGAAGCCTGCACAAGAAAGGTTGATGATGATGATTATTCATTCTTTATTTTCTAAACTACTCTTGGCAGTTTACAAAAGAATCCACATACAGTCCCCGACTATGGCATACCCAAAAGAAAAGAGAAAAAGAATCTAAAGAAACCACCCATTCAAATAAACATCTGAAAAAATACAAGGCAAAGCCACTTGACTAGATGAAGCAGGTGCCAGCATTTCCTCCACCTCAAATCCACCATCACTAAACAAAGGGGAGATAAAAATAGGAGAAATGTACAAAGGAGAAGGTGCCGATGGTCCCTCAATGGGATTGATGCCTATAAGATTCATATCAAGCCACAAAACGGTGTATGCCCATGGGCCGCATGAACTACATCTGCTTCAGGGTCTCAGGGAGGATAAAGGGGTACAAGACTTGGGTCTACAGGCTAGGACACTTACTTGCACTTAGAACTTGTACTGGTTTAGGTGTAGGGGTTGCCCAGTTTTGGTGGTCCTAAGGTAATCGGCCAGTTTTTTGAGCAGTGATGGGCTGTTAAAAATTAGGGTAAGCAAAGGGTTTCTAGGCAGAAATTCTTCTGATTCCAGGATTCAGCTTCTGCAGGTATGGATGGCATACTCTATAGTTTCTAGTTCTTGATGACATCTTGGGCAATTAGTCTACATAAGAAAGGTGACTTTACTCATCTTCCCATGGTCACTGATGTACGGACAGGGCATTGCACTCAATTAAGAGCATATGACATAGTTGCGTAATACAGGAGTGATCTCACTAAGCACCATCAGGGTAACCCTTCATACGGCCATTGAGGTCATCAGTCGCATTTGCTTAAAGGGACTGAACCAGTAATTAGGCAACCCTGTACAGTTGGAGAAAACTCACTTACACTACAAAACCTGCGACCAACCAGTAATTCGTGGTATGGAATAGGATGAGTGGGATTTGAACCTACAACATTTCACGTTACCACATAATGACACCAGGATATCTATACTACTAGACCATCCTCACCCCCATAAGAAAGGTGACTTTCCTTGTCCTCCCTCGGTTCACTGATGTATGGACAGGGCGTCGCACTCAATTAAGAGCATATGACATAGTCGCGTAACACAGGAGCGATCTCGCTAAGTGCCATCAGGGTAACCCTTCATACAGCCATTGTGGTCATCGGTCGCATTCGCTTCCTGGGACTGAACCAGTAATTAGGCAACCCTGTATGGTCAGGGAAAACTCGCTTACGCTACAAAACCTGCGACCAACTGGTAGTTTGTAGTACGGAATAGGACAAGCGGGATTTGAACCCACAACATTACACGTTACTGTACAACGACACCAGGACAACCATACCACTAAACCATCCTCGCCCCCATAAGAAAGGTAACTAACAACTATCCTCATATATGTTTCCATCTAAAGAAATGAGTCAGAAATGATATAAGAGATTATATAAGAAATAGAACCTAGAAGAAACTCCAAGACATATTCTGATACATCTATATCACTAATCGTAACATTCCTAGAAGTCATAATGGAAATGATTAGCAATGTTATGAGAACTGATCACTGATCTCAAGGTAGATCATCATCATATGATATGGCTTAATCAGCTCATAGGTCATACAGTCATGACTAACTAGGTCATATGAGTTACCTGAGTTATCAAATCATCTGTTAGAATGTATACTAGTAGTTGCTAGATTAGTCTGATCTTAGCTAATATGATAGAGGCAATATGTTCTAATCTCTAGAGGCTAGAGCCTAGACTTAACAGATAATATCCATTTCACTGTGAATGGGGATACTCACTAAAGTTGCTTATCTAACATAACCTATTATCATGTGTGTCCCTAGTACCTAGACTATAACATCACTAACCTTTATCAAATCTTCATCAAAGGCTTTTCAAAATTGGTAATACCCTTACAGAACCTCAACAAGAATGACCAACTGTGGGTTTAAGGGATCAAGGAACAATTAGCCTTTAATACCATCAAATACCTATTCATCAGTACTCCCATTCTAGTCCACTATGACTATGCTCTCCCTCTAGTTGTAGAAACTAATGCCAGTGACTTCACCATTAGTGGTGTTCTCTCATACCATTTCCCAGATAGCTCTCTCTAGCCTATAGCTTTTTATAGCTGGAAAATGTAACTGCCCAAATACAATTACAAGATCTATGATAATGAGATGCTTACTATAGTTGATTGTCTATACTATCAATGTAGACACTGGTGTTCTAGATTAGCTCACACAGCAATGGTTATCATAGACTACAAGAATCTTGAGTACTTCTCTACAACCAAGATTCTATCTCAAAGGCAGATAATGTGGATGGAGAAAATGGGTAACTTTGACTTCTGCATTATGTACCTACCTAGTACCTACAACACCAAGGCCAACATTCTGTCATGCCATGGGGACCATGCCCATAGAGAGGGGGTACCTGAGCAAGGGCTTCTCTTCCTCAAAAAGGGTCAGTATATCTCTACTATTAAAACATCACTGACTGCATTGCATCCTACCTTCATTGAGGATTTGAGAACAGCATCAGGTCAAGACCAAGAATATCAGTCCTGTCTTCAGAATCCTACTAGACACTATTCAGTTTACAAGGGGCTTCTGATGTACAATAGTCTGTGGTATATTCCCCTCTCCCTTCATACACAGGTCCTTGAATCTAGGTACATCCACCTCATAGCTGGCTATCTAGGCTAGGATAAGACCTATGAACTTATTGACAGGGTCTTTTACTAGCTAACTATTAGGAAGGATGTGACTGAGTACATTTCCTCCTATGACTAGTGCCAGCAGAATAATGCAAGGAGACATAAAGCCTACAGTAAGCTCCTTCCTCTAGAAGTTCCCTACTACCTATAGGAATCAATATCTATAGACTTCATTACAGACCTCCCCTCCTCAGATGGCTTCACCTAAACATAGGTCATCATAGATCAGTTCAGTAAAATAGTACACTTCCTACCCCTATAAGCAAATACAGCCTCCTAGGTACTAGCTAACACCTTTGTCTATGAGATCTAGAGAGATCATAGGCTGCTAGTGAATATTGTTTTAGATAGAGATCCCAAGTTCAACTTCTTCTAGAAGGATGTTATGGAGAAACTTAGGGTGAAACTTTCAAAATTAACCACTGCCTATCCCTAGTCTAACAGCTACATAGAATGGCTTAACCAGGTCCTAGATGTGTACCTCAGGGCATATGTCAACTTCAACTAGTCAAATTAGGTTTTCTTCCCTCTCCTAGCTAAGTTTAACAATAATGCTCAGTCTTCCTTAACAGGTTCATCTTCCTTCTTCACTAACTTTGGATACCACCCCTTTATAGACACTACATAGCAGGTTACTTTTTTTAAAGGAACTGAGGAACTTCAACACTCTTGGTTAACCATATGCCAATGACTTCTTGATGCTTAAGCTAAGTGGGTGGCATGGTATGATGAACACCATTAAGAGTTCCCCTTGGTATCCCCTAGTGATCTGGTGCTCCTTAAGTGAGGAAACCTCCCTTCCCTATGACCATCACACAAGCTAGATTTCAAGTTTGCAGTACCTTTCCAAATTATCAAGAGGGTTGGAGAGAGGGCTTACAAGCTCAAACTCCCCTTTGCTTGGAAAATGCACCCTGTCTTCCATGTCTCTTAACTTGAACCTTACTATGAGTCGACCACCTTTCCACTATAAGGAATTCCCTAACATAAAATAGAGGATAGGGAAATTTACTACTTTGTGCAGGAAATATCCAAGGTATAGCTTGACTAAAGGTCCAAGAGACTCTAGTACTTTGTCCTGTAGGAAGGTTACTCTAACACTAAAGGATCATGGAAACCAGAGGAAAACCTATTGGTAAATAGGGAACCTATTAAGGAACTGGTCAACTATCACCTTCACTACCTAGATGCTGAAACCAAGGCCACAGAAGGAGAAGATACTCCACTGCACAAGTGAAGTAGAAGGAACTGAATAAGTGTCCCTTCCTTCTATGTTGGTTGATGATAATAGCACTAGGAGTTGGAAACATCACCATGTAGAGACTATCAGCTTGTATATCAGGTCTCCTCTCACAACCTGGAACTGTTATCCTCTCACCTGATCCTAGGAACAATCCTACCTATTACTAGTGATAAACCTCTGCTAACCTATTAATTGAGCGCATGGGGAACATATGCCTTTAGAGGGGGTATAGTGTTACAGTACACTGTATCTGTAGTCTTCCTATGTACTAGGGCATATGCAGAACTTAGTCCTAAGTCAATGAAAGGGTTATGTCAGAACATGTGAGTACTTCTCCCTTGAGTTAAGCCATGGGACCACATGATGAGCATTGTTGCTCCTGAGGTCTAACTAAGCAAAGTGAGGCTTTGACAATGCAATATACATGGGATTGGCTATACATGATCGATGACAGGACTTGTCACCTCAATCTCATCATATACCAATTGGCTATATCATTAGAGGACATGACTATAGGAGATGCTCCCTCTGAACAGCATAGATAATCTTGCTAGAATATGAGCTAATTCCTAATTGATATTTCAATTATCTTCCATAGGATTAGAAATAGGATATGGGAATTTGTAATAGAATGTTTCTAGGAGGTTCTTTTCCTTTATAATTCCTTAGTTAATCTCTAGGTTGGAATTAGGTATTCAAGAGAGAGTGGATGAGTAATGTGTTATGTTTTCTCTTCTCTCTTTAGCCTTCATCTTGTGTCTTGTACCATCTACAAGCCTTAAAAATATACTTTGCTATTCTATGCCTAAGATCTTTATCTTTCTCAACTCTAAGATAAAAGTGAAATCACAACCAGTTCTAACTTACCAGTTGAGATATCTGAGTTTACTCAGTAATACCCTCTTGCAAAGCTTCTTGTTGCTATACTTATATCTATATCCTTTATAAGTCTTTTGTCATAATAAAGTACTAAGCTTCCTTCTACCCTATCTTGATAAAACCATGTGACATATTATCCTATACCTCTAAACTAGAAGGTGATTTTATAGAATAGCACTTAAAGATGATATTGGGCTATCCCTATACATTGCTAAAGAAATCTAAATACAAATCAATAACCAAATGATAGAACAGTAGAAACACATCATAGTAAATGAATCAAAGGACATAGAGAAGGTTTCCCTCTAGGAAAACTAAATATTTCACTTGAGTATGGAAATTGTGAGTCAAATATTCTAGATGTGATCCCAAAAATCTCACCTTTCTACAAGTACACTATAGGGACCAAATGACTATTTATGTACATAGTGCTACTAGTATTATAAGACCATCCAGCTAGGTGAGGAAGCAAGGGCCCAGTTAACACATTACTAGTGTCTATTTCCCATTGCCCTAGATCAAACTGCTTAGTAGTAGTAGGTACTAGTGAGTGTGACAGTGGTAGAGGTAACTAGGACTTGCCTCTAAGAGGTCTACTTAGATATCAACAAAGGCCAATAAAAACAACCCCTTTTAAGGGGTAAGTAACCTGGTAGTTCTGAGGAAGGTAATCAATGGTTTAACCTGAGGTCAGATTAAGCTACTCTATGGACTCCTTAGCTTGTTGCCCTATCTACCAGCATACATTTGGGTATACTCAGGATATTATACTTAGACCTAAAAAGGTAGAGGAAGCAATGGAAAATAGGAGCTATTGAACCTATATTATATACTCTTAGTTAAGTACGATGCCCTAGTTCTTTTAGCATCAAAGTTGCTTAGGGAAGCTCAGTTCTATAAGACCATCTAATATGCTATCTTAGTATACCCTACTAGGAGAGAAGAAAGGGAGGGGTATATACCCTAACCACATGAGCTGGAAAAAATATTCTAGTCAGAAGAAGAGAATAAAAAGCATCGCTAATTGTATCACCAATACTAGGACTGGACTACCTAACTGATCCCATCCTTATAAGCTCTAAGTAGCTATATAGGTTTATTCTATACCTACTAGACCCCTATTATGTACCCCTTCCCCTTCCCTGCCTAGCATATATTCTTCATATAGGCTATTTAAGTCCTTTCTAGGTTAGAAACCTCTCATATGTATAGCTCTAGCTAATGGATTAGCCATGCCTCCTTCTACTTTCCTTAGTCCCTGATCACATTTTTCTGATTGCTATAATTTTCTTGAGGAGGAGGTAACTATACTATTTACTGATTTAGATATGACTTTGCATACTTATTTTCATTTATGTTAGTTTCTTATGTACTACTTTTCTATTTCTTTTTAAAGTAGATGTACTCTTAGTACTCTATAGATTTGACTAGCTATAAGAGGATATTCTTTTAGATGATCCCTTCAGGGTTATAAGAATAAAAATAAATTAC
>JABYPW010001543.1:0-14829 GCA_016880775.1 Phymatotrichopsis omnivora
TATCGAATGCATTTTTTTTTTTTTTTTTTTTTTTCAAATTAACCATTGGATATGGAATTGGACCAGGCAGGGTAGGCGGCGTCTGACCGGATATCGGCTTGGATGGACATTTGGGAAGGGGAGAATGGGGACAACAAGGTGAAGCGGTATGTTTCGATTTCGAGACTGCAATTTAGCAAGATATTACATAGTTGACACTTTTTCAGGTCATATTATGGGACCAGCATAACAATAATTTCTCAACTGCATTTTTCAAACGTAATCCAGAAAACGAGCATTTTAGAGGGTCCACATATTCCGAATACCCCGACCATTTTACATGGAATCATCGTCCATGCGAGTGGACTCAATGCAGGAAAGGATTGCGACAGGGCGCATGTGGTTCATGACTACGCATTCTATAGACAAAGGTTTTACCTTCGTCTCCTCCTTTTAGTCATGACAGGGCAAACGAGCTATGAAAATCTTTGTACCGTCAATGAATGCATCGGCGAACCCTTTCAACAGCCGTGTGCAGCACTTGATTTGCTGGAGAATGACGATGACTAGATGCAGTGCTTGGACAAAGCTAAAAATATTCAAACCGGTCACGAACTTCGAAGTTTATTGTCAACTATTTTATTGTTTTGCATGCCCACTCGGCAGGAAGAACTTTGGTACCGGTTCGAGAATATATCTTCGATGATATTCAACACGTACTAATTCATCAAACCGGAACGAGCGGTGTTTCGTCGGAGGAAGAATAGGACTATGGGCTTTACCTTTTGAATTCGCTCCTCGAACGTTCTGGAAAATCACTGACCGACTTTCCCACAATGCCTGCCATCGTGCGTCGCTGGCAAGATCTAAGCGGAAATCAGCTAATCCGTGAACAGCGAAGTTATGAAATGGCGGTAGAGCGTAATCATGTAAACTCCACTACGATGTTGTTCAATAATGACAAAAGAATGGTTTTAGATCGTGTTACTAGGTCATACAAGGATGGGTATGGGTGTATTTTTTTCTTGAACAGCCCCGGTGGCTACGGTAAAACGTTTCTGTGTAATGCGATAGCACATGAAGTCCGAGCTAACGAAGATATTGTGCTTTGCGTTGCCTCCTCCGGTATAGCTGCCCTTCTTCTCGAAGGAGGACGTACCACCCACTCGGGCTTCCAAGTCCTCGTCAGCATCAAGGACGGAGAGGTATGCAATGTATCGAAATCCAGCGATTTGGCGGAACTTATTCGTCAGACGAAGCTCATTATATGGGATGAAGCGCCGATGCAACACCGCAACTTCCCAGAAGCCGTGGACCGTACATGTAAGGATTTACGGGACAATCAAAATCCGTTCGGTGGGATCACTGTTTTGTTTTGCGGAGACTTCCAGCACACTTTACCGGTTATCCCGAAGGGATCGAGGGAGGATATTGTTGCGGCATGTATCCAACGTTCTGCGCTGTGGAGTAAAATTGAGTAGCTTCGGCTGACGAAAAATATGCGATTGGATCCCACACCTGATGAGGAATTCGGATCCTAGCTTCTTTCCATGGGTGCGGGTAGAGGAATATGCGAAGGCAAATCGATATCGATCCCGGCGCATATGCGATGCCCGCAGAATTGTATTGAATCGCTAATTCAGTCAATTTATATTGATCTACCGATTGTGCGTTACCGAGATGCTTACCTGCTTGAGCGGACGATATTATGCGGACGGAATTCTGATGTCCATGCAATAAATACCAAGGTTTTGAGCATGCTGCCTGGCCGCGAAGAAATATACCATAGCGCCAACACCGTGGTTGAGGATGACCAAAACGGTCACGAACTTGGGCAAAGGCAGGACCTCTTCCCTCATGAATTTTTAGCTTCCGTGAAGGCCTCTGGGCTTCCATTGGGAAAGCTGTGGCTCAAGCGAGGAGCTCCGTTGATGATAATGCGGAACTTAGGTCCATCTCAGGGACTTTGCAATGGAACGCGTGTTATCATATGCCGTATGACGTTTAGGATCTTGGAAGTCCGTATTATTGGCGGACCACACGCTAGAAATGTTGCTTTTATTCCGCGAATCCTTTTCCTTCCTAGCGCTGAGGGGGTGGGCTTTCAGTTACAGCGTTTGGCTTTTGCCATGACAATTAATAAGTCCCAGGGGCACACCGTGAAGTATGTGGGTTTGAATTTGCAAACGCCGGTATTTAGTCACGGGAAGCTGTATGTGGCTTTGTCGAGGTGCACGTCGGGTTAAAGTGCTACTACCTCCGGGACCTTGCAATGTGGTGTACCCGGAGGTATTGTAGGGGTTGAGAAATTGAATTTCTCTCTTTTTTTGTGCTTTTGAATTACATGTAGTTAGTAAATAAATAAATAAATAAACCGAACGGGGAATTGAAAACACCCTCAGGTTCTGAATGACATAGAGCTGCGGCTTTCCAAACTGCCTACAGCTGCGACATTTAAAATTGTCCACGGCAACCCAGGCTTCGCGTAGCGAAGCAACAAGCACAGCTCGTACATGTACAGTACTAGCAAAAAAGTGATGAGCCGATTTTTCGATTATGTAAGTCAGTAACGTTCCCATCGTTTCCGCAATCCCACAGCGAGAGATATTCAACTACGCAAAGCGACCGTAAAAATTTATGTTCATTTGAAAGCGTAGATATAATAGATTAATAAAAAATACATCAATATTTTGTAGATCTTCCTAATACCTTTATACACAAGCTTACTCTGTTGGGCATAGATTTGCACATCTTTTTTTTTTTTCAAAATCCCTGGGAGTAATGCGCTCCCACTCCTCCAAAATCGCTTTTTTTAAGTCCTCCTTATTAAGTATAGAAAGCCCCCTCTTCTGTATCCTCCTCTTAAGCAAGCGCCAGAGATTCTCAATGGGGTTGAGGCCTGGTAACTGTGCAGGCCAAGGTAACTTTTTCACCTTTTTCTTCTCCCTCACCTCAACATATGCACGTAGTGTATGACAGCTTGCATTATCCTCCATAACCTTATTTCCTCTTTTTTTCCTCTTGTAAAAAGGTATTAGGTGTAGTTTTAGAACCAACCTAATATACTTTTCAGCACTCATGCACCCTTCATCCAAAATCACCATAGGACCATTCTCTCCCCGTATTATAGCAGCCCAAATGCTTATTGATACCCTCCCACTCTTCCTAGTAGGTTGAATAATATTTTCCCTATACCTATCATGCCCAAACCTCCAAACCCAATCTATTCCTTCCTTTCCTCCTAGCTCCACACTACATTCATCTGTCCAAATAATGCAGTCCCATTTTTCATCTTTCCAGTCTCAGTGAGCTCAGCACCACAACAAGCGTTCTCGCTTGTGCCTCTTCGTCAAAAGCGGTTTTTTTAGTGCGTGTCTGCGCTGCCCACTATGCTCTTTGATAGCACGGCGTGTAGTAGGGAGACTTTGGTGTGGGAGCTTTTGCTGAGGAGGCCTAGTCCTATACGGGTATGGGTTTTGGCTAGGCGGGTAAAGTAACGAGCCTCCCGGGGCGACAATTTCCGGGGTCTACCTGGTCGAGGCACATTCTCGACATGCGGAACTTGACTTTGTGGTTCTCGGCGGTCTTGGTCTCGGCGTACTATACCGCTAACAGTGGATTTAGGAATCTTCGTCTTTTCCGATATTTGGCAGTAAGAATAACCCTCCTCATCAAGGGTTATTACTTCTACTCTCTGTGCAGACGAAGTCTCTTTTCGCTTTTGGGGAGGCATTGAGATAATTGTATTTTGGTTTATTCATTTACTGGACCCAGAATCTAAAATTTTAAACGTTGCGGGGCAGAGGAAGTTGTGGGGGGGCTTATGTAAGAGGCTCATCACTTTTTTGCTAGTACTGTACATGTACCTTCACCCCCGCCGCCAGCATCCGCCAGGTCTAAACAACAAAACAAAAAAAAAGGGGGGGAAAGGAAAGAAAGAATTATTTTGTCTCACTCATTTCGGTTGCGGAGTTCAAACTTTCTCCTTCTCATTCTTTACAATCGTGCCGTGCTACTATAATATCTTGGAAGGTCTCTTTGAACACATGGATTTTTGGTTTCAGATCTTCCACCGTTTACCCGAGCCTGTTCGGGGTCAACTGGAAAATACCCGTCCCCTTCATCCGATTCCCCTCGCACGCCATCCTGTCGCACAATTTCGAGCTCCGATTTCCTCTTACTGCGTACTACTATATCTACTCCACTTAATACAGGTACTTATACATATACATATACACAATCTTAAATATTCTAAGGGCTTCGGATCAATAGTTTCTCTAACAGTTGTTTCAGATCTCGGAAACATCGGTTCCAAGATGACGCAGAAAATTAGATCGGTCGCCGTTATCGGTGGCGGGGCTTCTGGCGCAATCATATTGGATGCATTGAAAGCTGAGAGGGTATTCGATGTTGTTAAGGCATTTGAGCGACGGGAAGCTGTTGGTGGGATATGGTGAGTTAAGGTTTCGTTACTTCACTCTCATTTTTATGTATGCGGATCCGAAGTAACAGTTTGGTTTTCCAATGCGTTATACCGAAGGCGTTACGACCCCTCCCCCGCCCCTATCTCCATTCGCCCCGGCTCCTCCGAGCTTGAAAACGACCCTCCCGTCGACATCCCCGATTCCCTCCCCGCCGTAACATCCCCGATAAGGATATCACAGAAAAGGTGGGAAACGTCGCCGATATACGCGTCGTTAACGACAAATGTTCCGGCGATTGCGATGACGTATTCGGATATGGCGTTCGGACCGAAGAGTGGGGGGAGGCAGTTTGTGAATCCTACGGTGGTTATTGATTATTTGGAGGATTACTACAGGACTCATGGAAATGAGGGGAATGTTGAATTGGGGACGACGGTCGAGGAGATGGAGAAAGTAGGAGGGAAATGGAGGTTGGTATTGAGGAAAAGGAAGAGAGGGGAGAGAGGGGAGGAGGATTGGTGGTGGGAGGAGAAGTTTGATGCAGTGGTGCTGGCGAACGGGCATTATCAGGTACCTTTCGTGAGTTATTCCCCTTCTCGATCCGTTAATTTCACCTTTGCGTATGTCCGGGAGAGGAAGGCGGGTTACATAAACCCCGAACTGGAGTTTGAAGACCCAACTTTGGTGTCTTCGACTCCCTATTTGGAGGTTTGAATACTCCAAAGGTGCACAGGGCAGTGAGATCCGGGAATGTCTTTATGGCCGGATTTTAACTATGTATAGATTCCGTATGTCCCAGGATTGGAAGAATTCCAAAAAACCTTCCCTGGGGTGGTTGAGCATAGTATAAGCTACCGCGAGGCCGAGTCTTATCGTGATAAGGTATACCTCACGCCTTTGCCCGTACATATTCGGCACACGGATAAATATTCGTCGGCTAACAAGAACAGAAAGTAGTGGTCATCGGCAATCGCGCGTCAGGCTCCGACATAGTTTGCGACCTCCGCGATATAGTTAAACAACCGCTCCTACACTCACGGCGCTCCCTATCGATGTGGGAGTCCGAAACTCCACCAGAAAAAGTTGTTTGGAAGCCCACCATCTCTCGATACGAAACCAGCAAAGACGGGAGAACCGGCAAGATTGTTTTCGACGATGGAAGCGAAGAGGAAAATGTTGATAAAGTTCTATATGCAACTGGTTATAGATTTAGTTTTCCCTTTTTACGGAAATATTGGCCTGATATTACGACCGGAAATGTGGTAAGGGGGACGTATTTGCATACACTCTTTAGAGAGGAAGAGAGTGTGGCCATCATGGGCGCTGTAAGTTTTGTTTTATCTTATATCTTGTGCCGAAATAAGGAATTTAATGCATGGCTTAATGACTTCGCCTGTATGGTGGAGTCATTGGGACATACATTGTGGCGCAGCGGGGGTTATCAGGGCCATTGTATTTCTTTTTATCTTTCGAAGCTCAAGGGGATGCCAACGGCTGCAGCGAAAAACTAATATCAAAAAGATCTTCGATTCGATCACCCTCCGAGTACTGGAATATCAGGCTATCGCCATAGCACGGGTGTTTGCAGGACGTGCGAAACTCCCACCGAAAGAGGTCATGAAAGCATGGGAAGATAGAAGATGGGAAGAGAAGGGGGATTCAAGGGCTTTTCATAGTATCGGATTGCTTAATACAGCATCGTATTGGGAGGAACTTGCCACGTTGGGAGGACCACAAATGAATGGGGTGGGACGGCCATTTCCGATCGCTACTGAGGAATTGTGGACAGAGTTGAAGAAGTTGAAGATTTTCAAGGCGAAAATGGTGGCAAGGGGGATTGGAGGTGCAACGGAGCTGATCGCGAACGCTGAGAAAAAAGTAAGTGAGGAGGGACTTGAGGTGAATGGGACTAACAGAGAGAGTATTATTCAGGCAGTCAATGAGGGGGTCAATGGCTTCTGACTAACAAGAAGAATGGTCGAAGTGGGAAGGCTTTGGTGAGAAATGCGATAAACGGGATGGAAAAAATTCAGGAGTAAACAGTTCCGAAATTTCAGGCTCGGCAATAGCGCTAATAGACCGCGGCATGGGTATCGAATATTGGCCATGGGTGTAAGCTTGAAATTGAGTTAGATTAGGCTAATTCGACGGGTCAAATTAGCTAAGATAAAAATACATATACTGGTGGATATCTTTTCGTCCTTGAGAAGGCCAAAGCAATATTTGAGAATTCCTCGTACGAATAGGAACACTCTAATAGGACTCTCTGCATTTACCCTGTTGACGTCGTTTAACTTCATTGATTACCGGCTGTCAGTGCGGCATAAACTCCTTGCCAACAGCTCAACTACATATCAAATCATCCGACAAATAATGAATAAATTGGTATTTGAAATATGCTCATAATATATTCTCCGAAAACCTTCGGAAGTCTTTTAAAATATATATAACTTATTCTTGGTGGAACTGCCACGATGGCTCGCCACGGGGATAACTTTCTTCGCACAGGGTTATCTTAGCGGTCACTAGCGCTCGATTCTACTTAGCTTAAAAATATCTGGGATCTTGACCCATGATCCTGGTTCTAGCGATCAACATCAAACGGGATGGGAAATTGTTTGCCTCGGATACATCAAACCGAACAACCTTTTTCGTGGGGCATCAGTTCCGTATAAAGGGTTTCGGTTGGGAAACGAGAAGGAAGCGGTATGGGTGCTTGGCTCAATCGGTTTTCTGGTAACTTAGACGGGTTATTACGTGTTTTTTTTCTCTGTTGACAGCTGAGGTTCTAGGCTAGCGTTAGCCTTCAGAGGTGAACCGAGGGGATCACTTTGGAATTTGAGATATGAAACTCTGAAATCTCGCGAGGAGGTAGATTACGCGCGAGGCCAGGGCTCTGCTGTTCTCTTCCCTTAGAAGCATGCCACAAATTAGAGCTTTGGCGGCATGACTAAAGGCGATGGTTAAGTATATATAGATGTGCGAGATTCCCCAGAACCTAATCTTTCCCTCAGGCTTCGCGCTTTTGATCGTTCTTTGTGCTTTCGTAGCTTCCGCTGAAGCTTTACATTCTTTTTTTTTTTTCTCTGTTGATCCAGCTCCAGGCGAGTTCAGAAAACGCATTGATTTGCGGTTCCAGTTGTTTTCCTTCGTTCTTTATTCCGACTTTGACATATCATTGAAACCGTTTTCCAGAGAAAAATCACCAAATATGGCGCGTGGATCCGGAATTCTTTTCACTTGCTTTAAGGTTGCTGTTGCGGCAAGCTCCGTCTTCTATACGGTTGGAGCGCAGCAGATTTCTTCATCTACGCTCGAAAAATTTGCAGACGTACTGAGTCTTCCGACGAGCTTTGACCCCATTATTGCAGCTTATTGGACAGGATTACCGCATCATCGGAGGACACCGTTTGCTGTACGTTTTTTTTTTTTTTAAATTATTATTATTGTTGTTGTTGTTTGTTATTGTTATTGTTATTGTTATTATTATTTTGGAATTCGGATGTTGGAAGAGAGCTGATGAGGAATATAGATTTCCCCTGACGGAACCTCCGCGTATTTAGCATTCTTGGATAGTACTCTTGGCAACGTTTATGTGCAGCAAGTGGACCCCTCTACGTTTGCGGCAGTCGGTGATGCCGTGGAAGTCTCAGGGGCCAAGGAAGGTGAGTTATGTTCAGAAGACCTCGAGTTTATGGTGGATATTAACGTTCTCTATAGCTGGAGGACTCGTAGCCCAGAATGATGGGTTCGCACTGCTTGCGACGGTAGCAGCAGAAGGAACGACAGACCTGCCACCAGATGACTACCCAATTGCGGCTATCTTTAGGTATAAGGATGGAGCTCTAGCATGGAAGACACCGATCAACGGACCTGGAGTGCACGAATCCGATGGAGTAGGTTTTGTTTCACCCCAGCGAATGCGAAGATGTGCTGACGAAGAACTTGATAGTATTCGGCTTCGCCGGATATGAACGGTGATTTGGTTTACTCCGAGACTGCGGGGCTCTACGCGGCTTACTTCGTCGTTACTGGTATATATTTTCAATTTCGATTTTTTTTTTTTTTTTTTAAAAAAAAAAAAAAAAAAAAAAAAAAGGGAAACCAATAGCTAATGGCAGGATTATAGCTTACTCTGGTTGGGCCTCCGGCCACTTTGGCGATTCTATTATGTACGTTAATGACTCTGGGGAGATCCAAACTATCACCGGCGCATCGAGCACTTGGGGGTGCAGTCACAATACGGGTATTGCTTTGGAGGCGGCGGACGCAGCACCTTTTGCTAGTGTTTGCGCTGAGGACCATGGGTATGGTTTTCTACTCCCCACGTCACAAAACTTGGAATATATACTGACAGTATCAGTGCTATTTGGTTGAATACCGCAACTCAAGGTATGAGCGGTGTCAAGATTGCAAACGAAAACGTCACTACTGGTGTTAGCGGCGAACCAAGTACTTTCCTCCTTTCCTATATTATTACTTTCAATATCTGACGAGAACTGCAGTGGGTGGAATGTCCGGCTCCTATAGCAGCCTCGCTCTCTTCTCCAACACAACCCAATACATCTTCGCTTGGCAATCCCGCGGTGCAGTCAATCTCAAAGAAGACACTTGGATGGGCGACGGCTTCACCTCGTGCGACCCCCGGTGGCTTAACCACAACGTCGCCATCGCTGTGACTAAGGATAAACAAACGCTCGTCGGTGACCAAGCCATTTCCGTCGTCGGCGCTTCTAGCGGGGATGACCAAGTGAACTGGATTACGGAATCAGATTCCGTCGACCACCAAAATGTCCGTGTTGCTACATTCAATAGCGATAATGCCTTGGTTACATGGGAACAGATTGAGAATCCAGATTGTCAACCAGTGCCAATGAGTTGCTCAGGGACCTTTGCCGGGACTTATATGCAACAAGTTGATAGAGATGGAAACAAAGTTGGAGATGCGATTACTGTGGATGATGTTTATGTCTCTGGAGATATCGTGAATATCGGAGATGGGAGACTTTGCTGGCCGTATGTTAACATGAGCTGGGATTTGAGCACAGCGAAGAGCTCCGGGACGCCCGTTACGAAAATGTCGTTTGCATGCCTGTCGCTGAGTGGAAGCTCGACCAGTGCAAATTCATCTTCGGCGAGCAGTAGTGCAAAGGCTAGTACGAGTACCGCAGTGGTGACGGAAGAAGAAGAGGCTTCCGACACGTCCTCGACAAGCCGGACATTTGTCTCCGCAACTAGCTCTGCCGCTACCATCGACACCCCATCCTCCGCCGAAACATCAACCACCCTCGTTGTAAACACCACTGGATCGGCCACCCTTCCTGCCGAAGCTAATCCCACCGAAGACGTTGCAACGTCGACTGTAGACTTCCAGTTTACTTCGGACCTTGACGCCGCTACCACTGACGTCACGGAGACGACCACTGCCGAGAGCGCTATCATTGCCACAAGTTCTACAAAAAGCCCTGTAGTCGTAACAGTAACGACTAGCCTGACGTCGTATGTCACTGTTTACCCTTCCGCCGCTGCCACCAAGACTGTAGACGCAGCCGAGACGGAGACAGCGACTGCCTCGGATGTTCCTAGTCAGAGTGGAGCGGTCTGTAGCAGCAATGAAGATTGCGGGGATGGGAAGAAGTGTGTTAAGGGTAAGATTAGTTGGGGTTCGGGTGTATGCGCGGAATCAGAGGAGAAATCGGGGAAGTCGAGTGGATGGGGATGGAGTTGGGGTTGGAATTGAGACGGGAGAATTGAAGATTGGCGGAGAGTGAGATCTGAGAGTAGTGGTCTGTTGCGTGGGCGGCTGTGGATGCACGTGGAGGAAAGTTAAGCTATTAACAGCGACGGGGGTGTTTTCTTTGTGTTAGACAAAATTTAAATCCATTTTCTTTAATCATGAACGACAGCTTTGTGCACCGTTTTAGCCCCTAAGGAGAAAAGAAAATAAAGTATAGCATTAAGGGTACTTAAAAATATTATCAACTACTTTTTTCCGTCATTGCTATCTAAAATGTAAGGTTTGGGCAAGTAAGGCTTCTTCCATTACCGAGTGAGAAACCGTGATTACTCGAATGCAAGACGGAGTTCTATTTCTTCTTCTAGAACCTAATAGGTAGCTTGGGTAAGAATTTAATATAACAGAAGGCAAGAATAAACACAGTACAATTTTGTTAGCGTACGCCGCTGTGCATGGGTGACGTACTTTGACTTACTTGTCACGATGAGAGCAGAATGCAGGCCGGTTCCCTAACAGTTCATACCGTACGTAGGCGCACAAAGGGAATGGCGAATGCGCGAGTGCAAAGGAAAAGACGTAGGAACAAGCAACTTGTACACAGGGGCAGGACTTGACTGAATTGACAATTGTTGATTGCTTAAGCGTACATGAGCAAAGCGTATCAATTGCTCTGTAATCCTGCCTTGTAGTTTGGTAAATCAAGCATTTTTCTTCTTCTCTTCAACAACGTAGGCTTCGCAGATACCCGAAACAAAAAAAAAAAAAAAAAAAAAAAAAAATTAACCCCTAATCACACCTAATCCAGGATATTTACATCAACCACGTGTTGGATGGCTCTTGTGTGTTGTCGGGGTGCGTCTCGCAAAGTGAAGCGGAATGAAAGGGTATAACATATGGCATCGGGAAGGAGGACATCACGGAGAAGCGAGCGACGCCTCGCAACAACAAAAAATTATATTTCCTTCGCAACTACGTATCGCATTATAAAGAGAGAAAAATTACTAGACAAATAAAACCAGGCGAAAAATTCTACGCTTCTAGATTAGCCGATTTCGGAAAATTGGAAGAGTTGTTTTGGGAAATAGGTGAAAAATACTGTTTTAAAACAACCCTCCCTTCCGTGGCCAAAACTCAATGCCTACTTCCCAAAGTGCAAAGTCATCTGTAAAGGCCGATCGGGTAGCCGTCGGTTTTGGTTTTCGGGGGAAATTGATGGTCGGAGGAGGGTGGAATCGCTGGGGGAATCTTCGTGACCCCGGTGTAATTCTTGTCGCTCATACCACATTACCACTCCCAACCCCGAAATCCAAGGTATCAACTGCAGAATGAGAATTTGAAAACCGAACACGCTTTTTTGTGGTAACTGGTGCCTTTCTTGCTGGTTCCCGGGTAATTGTTGTGGTTTTTTTTTTTTTTTTTTTCTACGACCTGCAATTTTGCAGCTTTTTTCCGGTCCTTGGCCTCTCTTTCTTCTCGCAACCGAAATAGGTCCTCAATGGTAATAACCTGCTTTTGCGAGTACACGTTTATCCTTTTTGCTAACCTTAACTTTCTCATACTTTACCCTAATCTGGTGAATGGCGTGTGCATGATATCATTTGCAGTTAAGGCGTCCTCGACAGTATGGGAGAAACGTGCAAAAATCGCACAAATTTAATCTTCCGAAGCACTGCTACGTATTAGTGAGAGGGTTCTATTGGTCCGTAGATGTAACTCATGGTTGCTGTGAGGTGTATGCTCAAGACTAGCTGGAAAGGTTTGTTCAGGAACGGGGTGAGCGATTCGACGTTGCAATTTGGCTAAGTTAAGTTTCAGGCGTAAAGGAATAATCCCAGTAGCTTCCAATGCGTGGATAATTTTTGCTGCCATGTACATCTGCTTGCGTGCTTGAACGAATAATGAATAGAATGAACTTTTCCAAATTAATGTGTTAGTTACTCACATGAAATCATCAACTCCCTTGCCATGATATTGCTAAAGAGGGCTAAACAACCCGACATCAAGAGGTTGAAGGAGGTGCGTTCTATGAGAAGGTAAACAGTAAAGAATAATGTTGTTTTTGAGGCAATAGTTGCAAAAATCAAAGTTGATATATAAGGTATAGCCATCAACAATAAGTAGTTATGGTGAATCACTAACCTTTTGCTTTATATATGGATTAAAAAGTTTGGTGACCTACTTACACCCAAGTTCCTCATCTGCCCAACTCTTTGGAGAGCAAGTGAACATGGTATCTTTCTCAGCAGCATCCACACCCTTGACACTAATATGCTAACCCATATAATGTGCACTACCTTTACACACAATAAATAGTGAAATTAGATAGCTAGCTACACATACTACTTTAATTGCTATGACCATCACATGTATCCCATCATGTGTAGCTTGTAATATTTATGTCCTTTCTAGCATATCACCTTCACCTGACTTGAAATCCCTATTAAGAACCCCTTTTCATCAACATTAAAAATCTAGTAAAGCTATAGATTATTTTTGTAAATAATCTTGCCAATCTTCCAAAAATGATCATGGATTATTCTAGGATTTGTTGTATATGCACATTTATGGTTTTAAGAAGGAGCATATTTTGTAGCAAGGTTTGGATGATGGTTGAGGAATCAAGTAAGATAGTTTTTACCTACTTTTTCTTTATCCTCCATGTGCTTAGGATTCTTTTTATACTAAAGAGGTTACTATACCACATAGTAGTCCTAACCTTAGTAGAAAGCACTATCATCTAACTATTGACACCACTTTTCTATAGCCTACTCTATGGTTAGTGTAAATAATTGTTGCTCCTTATAAAGCTATGTACTAAGATACCTATTTTCTGCTTAGCCTATGGCTAAGAGTGGACTTTAGAATTGTATATGCATTGGCTACATCTTGTAGTGACTTAAAGGTACTATCCTAAAGGCCTTTGAGAGCTTTAACAATATGTAGCTTATAGGTATCAACTTTATAGAGTTTTACTTATAGTATTGTACTGATTGAAAAGTGGTAATTCTAGTTTACTATATAAAACTACATAATATTAAAGATAAAGTAGGGAAAAAACTAATAAACTGTATTACTATACCAGTACCCCTAGGACTTTTCATCTATATAACTAATTGTATATATAATATACTCAGTATAGTGCTAGACACCTTTAATCTACCCTTAGAAACACTAAATTTTCAATAATCTTGTAATTAATGTTAAGCTCTAATAATATCATATTTTAAAAAAATTATTCCATAGAATAATATGTTAATAGGTGAGGAATAGATATATAGAAGCTAATTTTTTATGCTTTTCATAGTTGGAGCTAGATATTAATTTATGTATACATATGTAGCAAGACAATTAATTACAGAGATAGGGGGAAATTTTATTTTCATAGTAAGTATGGTTTGCAGCAAAGAATGAATAAATAAATAAATATGTTAAATTGAAAAAAAAAAAAAAAATAAAGATTGAATGAGCACCCATTATAAGGGGCCCTTGTAGTAACTAGCCTTTTCAGGTAATTCATCCCCTTACTACTATTCAGCCATATAACTAAATAGTTATTTAGTATCCATAGTTACAACTTTAATATACTAGTCATTAATTGATTGCTATTCCCTATGGGTTATATAATAAAAATATAATAAGTGATATATTATAAATAAAACCCTGTAAACCCTGTAAATTTAAACATAATTTTTTTAACTACTATTCAGGAAATAATGGCTAATATCACTAACTAAGTATATACTTTCCATATCATGACATGGAAAAGAGGTGTGATTACAGATTCATATTATCCCTACTTATGACCTTCTCTCTAATTCTATACCATTTTACAAATTCCTCATTATCACTAGATCTGACATTATATTGGATAAGTTGAGTCTAAACATTTATTCAAAGTTCAAACAGGTTTGCTTTTCTCCCTCTCTTCCTAGTCCTCCTAACTCTCTCACTATTCTATAGTGTAAATTTTGTGAATTACATAGAATTAATAAACTACAAGAAAATAGCTAAAAAAAAAAAAAAAAAAAAAAAAAAAATAGCTAGGGAGCTTAGGATTTACAAAATTCAAGATTCTAAAAAATATGATGTGAATATGTTACACAAAGTTGGGAGAGTGTTCTCTGATAATGGCAACCATAATGAAGGCTATATTGTACAAGTTATACAAGAGTGGTCTGATGGACATGAAAATTCTCTCCCACCAGAGTCAAAACTACACCCCCAGTTACAAATAGAATGGGGAATGGAGAAGAAGGATACTAGGAAAGTGGGGGTGGGGGTTGTTGGGTCATGTGGGGGGGTTTTGGCTAGGGCTGGGGTTAGGTCGCACTTGGTAAAAATCAGTGATCCGAGGGAGGACAAGATAAGTCGCACTTGGTAAAAAAAAGATGAAAGAGAAGCACAGGAAAAAAAAAAAAAAAAAAAAATAAGGCTAAAGAAGAAACCCCCACAACTGGCTTTTCCCAGGGCCTCTCTGTCCCCTAAAATCTCAGCATCCCCTGCAAATCTCTCCATCCATACCTACCCAACACACCCCTCCTGCCCTCCTAACCATGGATACCTGAGTTGACTTATGGAGATATGAGCTGGGCTCAGCATTTGTAGGGGATTTTTTTTTTTTTGTTTAAATTTTTTTTTTTTTTTTTTTTTTTTTTTTTTTTTTTTTTTTTTTTTTTTTTTTTTTTTTTT
>JABYPW010001544.1:0-14827 GCA_016880775.1 Phymatotrichopsis omnivora
AAAAAAAAAAAAAAAAAAAAAAAAAAATTAAGAGCGTAAGGGGTTAGTACTTTATTTATTATTTTTTATCTATTCTCTTTTTTTCAAATACAGCAGGAGTGAGCTCAGCCTCCTTGCTACAAGGATCTATTTCGTTATATGCTACACTTGTTACAAACTTTCGTTCCCATAACGCGTGGAAACACATGCGGAAACATACTTGTTTAGATTTCACGTACGATGTTGTCCCTTTCAGGCATTTTTTCGGTTTTCCCTGGTCTTGGGGTTGGATACGCGGCAGGGTAATTTGCATCATGAGGCTATCTATTTTAGATGAACGGGTGAACATAAAATTACATCCAATCTCCCGTGTTACATAGCAAGCAGTCACAGCACGGATAAAAGCTCCAGTGCTCGACCACTATTCTTTCATCTGAGTCGTAAAATCCAGTTCCCGGAGTGGCCACAATAATGGGAGTTTCAATAACAATCTTGCTTCACAATACCTTCTCAATTGTTTTATAGTGGCTTCATGATTATGTCACCAACATGGGGTGTTTTCGCGATGAACCGTTTTTCCAGATTTCCGATTCTTTCCTCTCTTATTCGAAAAGTGGCAAAAACCGCGCAGAAAAACTGCAAAATCTATTCCATAAATCATCTTCACAATGGCCCATAAAAAGATTCTGCGCAATTTTCCTTTCCCAGTCATAATGCATCACTCGTCCACTCTTCGACCGAAATTATTTACCCAAATCATTCCTTCAATCCGTGGCTATTAGACTCATCTAAACCATAGACACTCGCCGATCACGTCACCACCCCAACTCCGTATCTTCAAAATCCTCATCTGCCATCACCACAGCCGCCCCTTTCCGCTCTGGTACCTTCTCCTTCACCTCATTTTCCTTCGCCTTCCCCACGCTCTTCTTTCCTATCCTCACAGTCGCAGCCTCCCCGCAGAAGGAATCCTCCATCCTGACCACCGCCGCCTTCCCTTTCTTCTTTTTCGGGGTCTGCATATCTGCATTATCGTCTTCCTCACCCAGGAACTCATTCAGGTCTCTAGCCTCGTCCACAATCTCCACGCTTTCCAACCCCCTCGCAACTTCCTTTACCCTTCTCGAGGAATGAATTGGTGTCGTAGGTCGCGGTGCAGCGGCGTCTTCCGAAAGTATAGAAATACGTTCCCGAGAAAAGGAATCAAGTTGGCGGGTATACTCGGCTTTTTTATTCTCCAAAGCAACGCTAATTCGTCAGCTATTTTGCGTGGGAAACTGAAAAAGGGGTAGGGGTACCGTCGTGATCGCGCATAAGCTTCGAATTTAGCGTCTTCTGTACGCTGGAGCTCGAGAATTTCCGCGGTGGAGTGCTGAGATTCGAGATTGAGGACCATAGTTTCGAGGGTTGTTAGTTGTTGCTGGAGGGATTCTGGTATTATTAGTTTTCGAAGGAGAAATAGAGGGAATGGAGGGAGATACTGGCTTGAAGAGTGGCTTGGTCGATGGAGGTGTTCAGGAGTGTTAGTTGCGAGACGTAGTCGCAGAGGGTGTTGGCGGTAGTGGCATGGGATTCGATCTATAGCATTCATGGGTGTCCGTTAAGTGATATACCGTGGGTTAGGCGAGGGAGAAATACCAATGCGTCCACTTTGTGAACTAACCGTAGAGCTTCCTGAATTCACGGCATTAGAAAGTGCTCCTGCTACGCGGGAAGGGGAAGGTTACGATGGCTTTTGCATCGTTTTGTTTGGCGGTTTCAAGGATGGTTGTGCGCGGGAGTCTGGGTAGGTAATCAGTCGGCCTAGTTACGCTGAAGGATCGGGGGCATACTGTTCGACGAATTCTTTTGTCAACGGTAGCTTCGACAATCTACGCGGATCAGTCTACACTGCTATGGACCGTTGTAGGATCGATGAGGTATACATTTCCTCCGTCTGCGATTTATCCACGCTGTTTGCGGCATCATCAGTCCTCGTATCTCCATAACTTGACGTTGATAGCTGAACAGGGTGGGGGACTACGTTAACTCTGAGCCTCCAGATGCAACCCCTCCACCCCCACCAAACCGTTGAACGAGTCCTCGGAACCGCTCCATACATAGCCGTTGCAAGTAATGAATCCGGGGGGGAGCGATCACAAGGTAGGAGAAACGGAGAAGAGGACTGTGGCGGTTATTGTTCCCCGGGAGCGTGTCAAGAGTGTAAAGTCGTTATTGGAGAGGAAAGGGTTGTTTGCGAGGCGGATCGAAAAGCATATCTCCATATGCTCCACCACTGCGACGACAACGATATCGCATGATGGGTCCACCAACGAGAATGAAGAAGATGGAACGGCGGATAAGAATTATAAAAAATATAATGGGGAGGGGGAGAAATTTACTGTATTTACGACCTACACCCTAGATACTACTCCCGACACCGACACCGACACGGGCGCAATTCTTCGATCGTTAAACCTTGATTCCGAAGACTCGATCACCCTCCACTTCCACACCTCCGGAAAAATCCTCCATTCCACCCCGTCCCGCAACCCTCTCGAAACTGCAATCTCCAACTTCCTCGAATCTCGCCCTCCCCCTCAACCCCTCTCTGTCTCCGACCTTCTTTCTCAGATCCCAAAACGCTGGTCCCTGTACCCTCCCCTCGTCCTTCTTCCCCCAACCTCCTTCACCTCCCCGCCATGGAGCACGTACCTCACCACCCTCCCTCCTCTGGCCCTCACCTCCTTCTACGAAACCATAACCCACTCCCTCAGCGCCACACACCTTGCCACGAACGCGCCCATCCTCCCCTCAGACCGCATGCGGAAACCCACGGGCCTCATTCCCCTCCACGGCGACTTCGGCCCACAACACGATATCCCGTTCCCCAAACAGACTGATTTCGACTCGGCATTCTGGGCGACGACGCGCCAGAATGGGATATTCCAGACCTGGCCGCCTCGACACAGTATGTTTTCTCGAGGCAACATTGTAGAGAAGGCGCGGGTTCAGCAGTTCCCAAGAGTGGCTGGGGAGAAGATAGCGGATCTCTACGCGGGCATTGGGTATTTCGTGTTCTCATATGTCAAGGCGGGGGCATCGACGGTATTTGCTTGGGAGATAAATCCGTGGTCTTGTGAGGCATTGATGAGGGGAGCGAGGGAGAATGGGTGGGGGGCGAAGTTAGTTAGAGGGGAAGAAGGGATCGGGGAGATTGAGGATGGAACAAGGATTATGTTGTTTGCGGAGGATAACAAGTTTGCTGTCCGACGGATGGAAAGCTTGGGAGTGCGGGACGTGAGGCACGTTAATTTGGGGCTGTTGCCGACGTCGCGGGAGAGCTGGGATATCGCTTTGGGAGTGCTGGATGGGGAGGGGTGGGTTCATGTGCATGAGAATGTTGCAGAGGAGGAGATTGAGGAGAGGGCGGAGGAAGTTGTGCGGGAGTTTGGCCTTCTGGAGGAGAAGAGAGGAGTGCGAAGTACGATTGAGTGCGAGCATGTGGAGAATGTTAAAACGTTTGCTCCAGGGGTTATGCACTGTGTGATGGACTTGCATATTACTCGTGC
This sequence comes from Phymatotrichopsis omnivora, assembly GCA_016880775.1. Lineage (NCBI taxonomy): Eukaryota > Fungi > Ascomycota > Pezizomycetes > Pezizales > Rhizinaceae > Phymatotrichopsis > Phymatotrichopsis omnivora. The sequence continues at coordinate 3,531 of JABYPW010001544.1, forward strand.
GTAGTATATAAAACTAGTCCCTTTTTTTATGGGTATTTTGTACATTGCGTCTCCCCTCCCTCGAACGAACGCTGTGTATTTCAAATGCAAAGAGACCCAAACAGAAACAACGAAATAAATAAACAGCCGCTCGGTGTACATGTACATCTATGCTCAAATAATACAGTGAGTCTACCTCGAGCTCGCCCTCACAGGAGGACGAAACTTCATGGGAATGTTTTTTTCGATGACGGGTTGGCGCTCAAGCACTGCCTGTTTCTCCTCGGCTTCATGCTCCGCTTCGTGTTTGGCAAACTTTATTTTTTTGCAGCGTCAGCCATGAGTGAGAGCCGGTGAACAAGGGATACACACATGGGCAATATCCTCGGGATGAACCAAGTCTTCCGGCCTAGTATCCTCATCATGATACCTGAAATTATTCAGCACATACACTACCCGTAAGCTTTGGATGGATTGTACTTTTCAAAGTGGTGTATTTCGTATCTGCGCAGCGGTCTCGTTAGCTAATCATTCACGCTCAATCGCACGGATCAGGGACGGCCTCATACTCATATTCGTCATCGCCGTGATGTCCCGGCCCGAGCTACACTTCATCAGCCGCCGTCGTTCTCAACTCCGCACTCGCGAAACGCACCCCGAAATCGGGCAGAATGTTCCCGATCATGGTATAACGGCGGAACTCGTCGAGGGTGATCTCGCCGCTGTTGTCATAGTCCATGCCGCGGCATATTGTTTTCCAGACATGGTCCTTGGTCTCGTCATTCACTTTCACGTCCTCTTGGTTGAGTCCGTACATGCGCAGGACCTCGGGGCGCGTCCAGGCCCCGGAGTTGTCGAAATCGTGCAATTGAAAGAAGGCACCCGCATCAAAATTGTAGATATGGTGTTCCTCTGGATCGAGAGAATCGACAAATACGAGTGGGGATTAGCAGCCGCCATGATGCAGGGGAAAAACAAATCGGGATCCGCGCAGATTGCCCATTTGCATAGTTTTATTCCAAAAGGGGGTTCGTCAAAACCTCGGTGGATATGAAAAGGAAAACGATCCATTGGATTTTAAATTTTAAAATAATAAATAATTACATACCCTGCATATGCCGTTCTGCCCAGGTCAACTCGTTGTCGCGCTCCTCGTCGTGATGGACGCCGTGGGCAGCGCAGCCAATCGATCTCAGGACCACCGCGATCAGACAAATGCTACGAGCGAACATGGCAATAATGGAATTGTGCTTTGGGGGGTGGGGGAGTGGGTTGACGGTCAGCGTCGCGGGTTGCTTTTTTCACGTTCACCTTTGTTTGCAGCAGCGGACAGGGGAGGCTGAGAAAGGATTCGCGAAGGGAGCTTTGGCCAGGAGACGTGTAGTGATTTGAACTCTTCGAGGACTTGGACGTTTCGGAATTGCTGGGGTACATGTGTTCAGTTCACTACGTCGAAGATTACATACATAGCGTGGCCACGCCCTTGCTGGCTAAGTCTGCTTTACTCTAGAACTTGGAAGGTGCAGCCACCGGAGTATTTTGGATGAGCGCACTGCACTGTGGATAACGCCCGCTATCCGGCGTCGGCGATGCTGAGTCTCCAGCCACAACTGACCAAATACCGTGTAGTCTATGTAAGTACGAGTATGGAGATGTAAGTATGTAGAGAGCTCTGCAATGTGCGTCAGCCGGGAATAACTATGGGTGAAGCTGGGAAATGACGAGAGTGCGAACGGCTTTCCAAGAGCATTCTCTACATAAATACATGTATGTACGTCTGCATGTAGCATCGATCGCAAGGAAACATTGGATTTGTGATCGGAAGGACGCAGGTACAACGTGACAAGGACTACATGGCTGTCTTTCAGCATGGACTGGGGTGCCGGGAACGCTGTCGCTGGCAGGCATCGCGGCAGCCTTCTAATTTCCTCAGCGTCTTTTTATAGAACAGAAGCTTGGCTGTGCCACCAACAAATGGGCCATTTAGGCTCTTACATAGGGCTTTGTTTAGGCTTTTGGCATTGAACGGCCATCCAAAAAAATAAAAAATAAAATGTTAAAACAAAATAAAATAATTCACTGCACGCGTGCTGCCAATCCTGCAGCTCTCCCGCTGCGTTCACTCCACCCGGCAAGGGACGGACCACTCCTCGAACAACTTGGAAGGCAGCGGCCCATCGTTCCAGGGCCTGTGCGTTTATCCAGCTTTGTTCAGCGTGCTGCTTATTCTTGGTTGGTCTGGGCGGCCGTAACGCCTGCCTATAAGTATTTCGTCTTCCGCCCTCCGCCTTGTTGGCTCTCCTCTTTCGTTACTTCATCACCACTTTCGTTGACCCTACTTCGACACCCTCCTTTCCCTCTATTTTTTTGTTATTTTTTTTTCCCTTTAATTAATTACCAGTCTATCGTTAACTCCTTAATCGGCGTCCTAAACTTCGGCCTCGTTCTCTATTCCGTAATCAGTAAATACAAAGACCATCATGAAGTTCTCTTTCTCGACCGTTCTTATGGCCGCGGCCTTGACCGCCGAAGCCGTTTCGGCCGCTCCCGTCACCAGCTACATCGCCGGTTTCAACTTGGGTTCTCAAACAGTATGTACATATACATGTAACTCCAAAAGTATCGCGCCCCCGAAAGCAACTGGCTAACACTGCTTCGTAGAGAACCGGAGCCTGCAAAACCACCGAACAGTACACGCAAGAATTCAACAAGATCAAGTCCTGGTCCACCGGCTCCCGAGGCCAGTTCACTGCCATCAAGATGTTCTCCACCTCCGACTGCGACGCCCTCCGCTACGCTGTTCCGGCTGCGTTGTCCACTGGTATGAAAATCTGGGCTGGTGTCTGGAACGTTGATGATGCCAAATTCGACCGTGAGAAGGGTGCTCTGGAGTCGGCTATCAGGCAATATGGATCTTCGTGGTTGGCGGGTATCAACGTTGGTTCGGAGACTTTGTACCGAAAGGAGACTACTGCGGCCAAGTTGGCCCAGCAAATCTATGGTAAGCTCTCATACCACTGTGGTTTTTACCCTGGTCGGGGAAAAGTGATGGTCGGCGTGGAAAAATAAGCTGATAAGTTCTGTTTTTCTACAACCAGATGTCAAGGGTATGGTGCAGATTGCCCTTGGTGCTCCTAATGTCCCGGTCGGTTGCGCGGATACATGGACGTCCTGGGTCGACGGTGCTAACAGGGATGTTATCAATGCGGTTGATGTGAGTTTTCTTCACCTGTTACTTCGCATTTTAATAATGATCACTAATATTCTTTATTTTAGATTGTCCTGATGAACGGATTCCCCTATTGGCAAGGAGCCCAAATAAATTCCGCCCTCAGCACCTTCCAAACCGCCGTCACAAACACTAGGGCCGCCATCGGCAACAAGCCTTTCATGATCGGAGAGACTGGATGGCCTACCGCCGGCCCCAACTTCGGATCCGCTGAGGCCACTATCGACAACTTGAGGGCCTACTGGAAAGCTGCCGCGTGTTGGTTGGAGTCCCAGGGAATCGCTTTCTTCTGGTTCAGCGCCTTCGACGAGCCCCAGAGGGAATCCACTATCGAGCAGAACTTTGGTGCTGCTTGGTCCGGACAGACTTTGAAGCTTTCTTTGACGTGCTAAGCTGTTTCATGGGTTGTTTGTTTTTTAAGGTGCATACGTTCATGGTAAAGGAACGAAAACAATAAATAGACCGGGATTGCATGCAATGGCGAATAGAGAACATCATTTACTCCTTATTTGTGTCGAATATTTTTTGAGATTTTCCTTTTGTTTTTTTTTGTTTTTTTTCGGGGGGTTGAAAGGGGGGGGGGGAACGTTTGTTTATGGCATATATTGCATTGGTACCTACGACGGTACGGTGGCGCGTGTTGTAATGTTTAGTTTTGAAACTACAGACACGGGTCTGAGCGGCGCTGCAATTTGATCGGTGAGATTTTAGTTAAAAAAAGAAGCCTGTTCGTGAAACCTCGGCCTAAAAGGGGATTGGACGGGGAGTCATGTGAAATCACTCGTCTATTGGCTCTCATTAGCCGAATGTGGAATTTTTGTGAGGGGTAATGCTGAGAAGAGTGTTTGCTAAATTTGCGAGCCAATATTATGAATAAGGCGTTGCGAGGTTGAAATTTAAACAGGCTTTAGAGTTTATTCCGACAAGGAAAACGGTCGTAGCATTTAAAGTGCTTGGGGCTGGATGGTTATCGCAGCCGAAATTAGGAGGAGCTTGGAGCCGAGAGTTTATGTAGTATACAGGGGAAACCTTGTTCTCGGTACAGCGTCGGGCGTCGGGTGTCGGGAATATCGGAATTCCAGGTTCCAAGTTTGGTTTAATTGTTACCGGGACTGGCTCGGAGTCGGCGCTCAGGCATAGAGCGGACCGGCATGTTTATTGTGCATTACAAGCTGGGAAAGGTATTCTGCGCAAATTGTGGTAAAATCGCCTTGACAGCACTGTCAACGGTGCCGTCAAATGTGATTTTGATATCCGCGACGGGTTCTTAGTGTAGCCACGCTCAAATGTCGCAGCACCGTAGATTAAGTCTCCGAATTCAGGAGAAATGTTAGAAGATTGGAAGAGGTGGACGAGAATGTGGTACTAAACATATGTCTCATGAACTCAGGGTTTCGTCAGGCTCAGGAGAAATCACAGCATTTACAACCAAGAAATAAGAAAAATCAGTATATATATATATAAAGTGGTTCGATATAAAAACTTTTGTTTTCGTGCGAAAATTCTTCGCCACAACATCGATACTTCCGCTTTTTTTATTAAGCTTGTACGCATCCCCCCCCCCCCTTTTTTTTATTTTTTTTTTTATATTTTTTTCGTGTGGTGGGAAGCTCTCTTGAGATTGATTAACATAACCATGAATGAAACGATGGCTACCGCTACGGCATCCAAAGAGAAAAGAGAGTCTGAGCTAAAACTTAGCTGAACATTTTCACTCCACAAAGCCGAAGACTGACACCGACCTCAAATCAACGATCCAACTCTCGCATTTTCATTATCGCATTGACCACTCCACAAGAGATCACGTATCCTCTAAATCAGCCTTGAAGAACACTATCCTCATTAGCAATATGGATGACAGGTTTATGGAAGGAGCGTCATTATGGTTAATACGTTTTTATTACCGCTTAGGTAATAGCTACTATCCTATGTATACCTAGAAAAAAATTTGCCGTACTCCTTGTGAATACCACTGCTACCCCAAGTATCTACAACTTTGCGCTACATTTACGTTGTCCTACTCTTAGCTGCTAAAGAGAAAGAGAGAGAGAGAGGTATCAGTTTGCCTCTATATACAATCCCAACTCCCTAGCGGCGCGTATACGCTCAACGTCTGAGCAAGAAATAACTAAGAAGGGGAGAAAAAGGTGAAAATCCAAGGAAAAAGGGGAAGAAAAAAGGAAAAAAAGGAAAAAGAAAAAGAAAAAAGCCATGGCCAAATTTAACCATCAGTATCTCCCGTTATATCAATTTGGCCCAAATAATTTTCATAATCACTTCCTCCGGGAGCTCTTACACCCACTACTATGGAAGGGGGTCGGGCGGCTGTCGTGATGGAAATCCTATGCATCCTGTTGCGACTACTTTCTCCTATCTAGAGGGGTCGAGCACAAGAGGTCTTCTAGTGTGGTATTTGGATATAAAGTTAATTGGGTTCCTAGGGTATGTCGATATTCCATTAAGTAGTGTTGTACGTTGGAGGGTTCCCCGCATATACATATGCTGCGGTCTTTATCGAAGAGGTTTTGATTTGGAATATGTGCATGGCCGATTCGGGACTGGTAGGCACTTGACACTATGAACTTGGGTTTGTGGGAGAAGTTTCCCATCAGCAGGTTTATTGGTTTTCGGTCTGTTGTTCTATTTTTGAAGTTTCTCACTTTACCGTGCTTCTTTGCATGAGGAATCATTTTGGTGGTGTAAGCAAAGGGCTTCTTTAGTTAACTAGTCAGCTTTCTCATTTCTTGGGGACCATGCTACAATGACTGTTCAGCCTTTCTCTCATAATTTTTCAATGATCTCTGTAATTTAGCAGACAATGTCTTGTCAATCCAATAGTTAGGGGCTAGTAGTGGTTTTTAGGGCTGCCCAGCTATCACTAAAAATGAGGACTTATCTTAGGGTATCATGGTATTGAGATATTTTTGTTAAGACAAGGCCTTGTAGAATTCCTTAGAATTCTCCATCAAAGACTTGAAAGCCTTTTCTGATTTTGACTTTCTTGCTATAACACAGTTTTCAGTTTTATTGTAAATAGTTGAGGAAAACCTAGCATCCCTATTTTGTTTATTTTCGAGGCATCTAAATAAGCTTAAATATTACCTTTTTCATTGTTTCCTAGAAAGGTGTCTGTTGGAATAAACGTGCGTGAGCGTTTTATGTTCGGGTTTCGTTACCGCCGTTCCTTTTTTCCGTTTTGTTACCTTACTTTCGTGTTTTTTTTTTTGGTCAATATGGGATTTCTGGATATGAGCCATTATCAGCGGGTTCACTTTATTCTCGAGAATGTTTTCCTAGTCTCCGTTTTCGTATTTTTGCGTTGTTTCTTTGGTTTTAGTCGTCGCGCTTCACAGTTTCTCACTCGGTTTTCCGCTCGCCAGTATATGTATCGCAGGCATTCGCCCATACGGGCTCTTTTTCTTTTGTTCCACAGCCACCTTTGTCTTCGTGCAATAGAATACAAGCTATTCTCTTTCTCTCCATCTACTTTTCGTGTCTGGCTCAACAGGTTATGAGCCCGGCTTGATGTCGGAACCACTAGTGCCCGAAACCGTTGACATGGAATCGCCAACGCCCGAAACTGTTCAGCGTCCTCCCACTCCCCCTACCTCCAATACCATGAATATGATGTCCACCAAGCTTGGTGGCATTCCAAGTATCGAGAAATTAAAAGGTACCACTAATTTCCACACTTGGCACCACCAAGCACTAATCTTTCTCAAATATCTCAAATGCCACAAGGTAGTCCTAGGATCTAAGATGGAACCCTCTGAGAAAGAAGCAGCAACCGCATGGAAAGAATGGTATGGCCTTGATGACAAAGCACTGGCCTTTCTAAACTACAACATAGAACTACAACTGGTCACAATCATAGATGGAAAAACCAGCTCTGCTGAAACCTGGTCTGCACTTAATAATCAGCTTGACTAGAACCCCCCCAATCCATTCATCAACTGTTTGGACAAATTTTTACACTAAAGTATTACCTAAGAAAATCAATAGCTAACTATCTCAACATTTTGATACACTTTGGGCAAGGATTTCTGAATAAACTATAAACTGACAGCTAGATACCTTGGAAGCTGAACTGAAGGATTTTACCAAAAGCCCAAAGATCAAGGGTTCCTACCTCCTCAACTGACTTCAATTATCTGTGGCTAATGTAGTTGATAACCTCTAGAATAAAGAAAAGGTTTCTTATGCTGATGTCTATAATAAACTTCTCAACTTCACCTCTGAGTCTACCAAGCACTGAGCTACAGATGATAAAGCCTACACTACCCAGTAATAGTGAAATGAAAAACAGTGTTCTTGGTGTAAGGAGAAAAAAACAAAAGAGGTTCAAGGGTCATACTATAGAAGAATGAAGGAAAAAGAATACAGGACAAGAAAATTCAAAAGCTCTTATCCTGCTAGTACTTCTAACTCTGCTTCTATTATACATAACCTTAAGATATCATTTATCATTCTAAATATTCTCAGCAAGGACAGGTTGATTTTGGATATAGGTGATTCTGCCTATATAAGTAGTAAGAAGGAAATTTTCACTAAACTATAGCCCCTCCCCTCCTACATTATTGTTAGTAATAATAGAGTCTTGTATTCAATATACTATAGGGAAGTTAACCTCACTGATAACATAAAACATAGACTATCTAAGCTCATTTTGGCTAATATTCTCTATATCCCCTACTTTAATACTAGTGTAGTATCTTCAGAAGTCCTATATACTATCTGTGCTAAGCTACCCAGTGTACTAAGAGAATTAAGGTTCACCTTTAGAGGAAGAGAAATAGCCTATATATTTTTAGAAAATAGGGAATATATCCTTCTGGTAAGCTCCTAAATATCTCTCCTATCTATGTAAGTAATACATGAGATACTTAGCTACACTTTCCCCTTAACCTTTTCTAGAATCTATAAGGTCATAACTAGTCTTCCTAAAATTCTGATAATCTTAAGTGATTTTTTCTACCTATCCTGTAAGCAAGGAATTTTAACAAGGAAAATACCTAGGGATCCTACAACTTATACTAGTAAGCCTCTTTAAACCCTATACTCAGATTTATCTAGAAGGTTTTCTATTACCCCTATTAGTGGTACAGAGTAATATATTATGCTAGTAGATAACTTTTCCTATTACAACCTTATTGGCTATCTACACACCAAGGATATAGTAAATTTTTAGTTATAATAATAGATTAAGTAAGAAAAATGAGTAAAGAGCCTAAGTATTAAAACATTATGTAAAGATAATAAGGAAGAGTATATAAATAAGGAGCTTAGCACCTTCCTATCCTAGGCTCCTTTGCACCTTCATACTAGCACCTAAATTATTAGTTCCCAGCTATTAGTATTTTGCATCGACAAATATTGTGACAATGTCATAATATTCATAGTCAAACTCTTTCCTCCCCCCTAATCCTATCATGCTTAAAGTAAGGCAGTAAGCAGCCACTATCTCCTACATTATTAGCAGCTTTACAGGCTCAGATCTCACTAAAGTGCGTCTTGAAGAAAACTAGAAATCAACTAAATGAGGTGTAGTTCTAGACTATATAACCTATAGTACAACTATCTTGCTATATATCATCTTAAAACAATTAGAATTCTTCTCTACTACTCTACCTTCCCTTATCACCTCTGTAAAGAAGATTTAGAAGGCTATTACTACCCTTACTGATGGCTAATAGTCACTTAAAGCCTGCTTTGATAAACTTGAGGCTATTACTACCTATAATATAACTGCTATAGCCCTAGTTAAAGTAGCCCCTACTGAAATTCACCTTACTTACTCTAATTCTATTAAGAAACTATAGTCAGAAACCTATAAGACTGTTAAGGTAGTGAAGAAGATCTCCTCCTCCCTCACCTCCTATACTCTTACTATGCCATAAGTGGTACCCCCTACCATGAACAATACCTAGGCTCAGGTTGTAAAGAAAAGCAAAGGTAAAGCATTAGCCATACTTTAATATTCAACTGCTACTACTCCTCCTACCCTGAAGTACATAACTAAGTGAGAGAGAGAAATTATTATTAACCTAGAGGGAAAAATCCCTGAGTTCAACCCCATTGCTATTCATAACTAAGTTAATAAGGCCTTGGTTGACAAGAAAGCCTCCTTGTCTAGCTACATCTATTTAGTTTTAATGGCAGCACCCTGTAATGTCTTCCTCTCTATTATAGAGAACACCACTACCTAATAGGTACTTACCTTCAAGCTGACTATTGAAGAGGCTATCTATGAGTTCTGCCCTACTACTACTGGCCTTTACTGGAATTTCATTCATAATAAATACATTATGTATAATGTACCAACCCCTATCCTCAACACTTCAGAGTTCAAACATATATCACTTATCTACAAGGAGATTAAGACATACAACTATGGAGTACTCCTTAGCTAAACCCCTTACTAGCTTACCTCTGAGGATCTACTAGTCAGCAACCCTATATCTTTAATTATTATTATAGTTATCATTAATAATAACTACTACTCCATCTCCCAAGGTCTCTCTATTCTTAATAGGACTTGAAGAACTAAACCCTATATCACCTTTTTGAAGGTAATCTATTAATCCTACTATTATTACTTCAGACTAAAGTACACCTTTTCTCCCTGCTGCACCCTCTATACTAGCCCCTATACCATCTTCAAATATTTCTATAGTAATGTAGAATGTAAATGCAAAGGATGATTGTGATGGGTGACTTATTCTAGATGTAGATACAAGTATTGGCACAAGAAGCTTTGTAAGAGGATCTTACTAAGTAAACTCAGATATCTCAACTGGCAAGTTTGAACTGGTTATGCTTTTTACTTTTATCATAGAGTAAAGAGGAGATAGAGATCTTTTTTAGTAAAGAGAAGCAGAATATATTCTTAAGGCTCAAAGATGGTATAAGATGTAAGATTAAGGCTATCCTCCTAAGAAGAAAACAAAATACATCACTCATCTGCTCCCTCTTAAATACCCAATTTTGACTGAGAACAACTGAGGAGTTAAATAAAGGAAAGAACCCTATCAAAACAATCTATTAAGATTCCTCACAAACTTTTCACGATTCCCTTAAAGAAGATCAAGATGTGAGGAATCAGCTTCATAGATTAGTAAGATCTTCCATGACTCTTTGGAGGAAACTCCTAGAGTAATGTCCTCTGATGATATGACTAATTAGCATATCATGATGAGATCAAGGTGACAAGCTTCATTATTGATTGCATATTGTCAATCTTATATATGTTGTATTTTCAAAGCCTTACCTTGATTAGTCAGAGCTTGGTGGTGACAATACCCATCATGTGATCCTATAGCTTAACTCAAGGGAAGAGATATTCATAGATTCTAACATAACCCTTTTATTGACTTGGAACTAAGTTCCATACATACCCTAGTACCTAGGGAGGACCACGGATATGGTGTTCTGTAACAATGATAATGTTACTACATAGTACTTAAATGTGCTAATTGCAATACCACCTACCCTACTACTGATCCCCTATGCCCTACTTATTTGAAAGCCTTAGCTGATAATAATAAGTGAGTAGAGAAACTGTGAGCTATAATAGAAGAGGGAATGGAGGCTTATGGGCCCTTGAAGAGCTATTTATTTTCTGCTTCTATGATTCCCTTTATATAAGTACCTACTATGTTTAACTTTGTAGATAAGTTTTCTCCTTTATCCTTGTCTCTTTCTTTTCTTCTTTAGTTTAGTGTTATTGCTATTCCCTTGATCCCTTCTAGTTATTGTAAGGTACACCTTGCTAGAGATAGGAAAGAGGCTCCCTAGGCTTTTCTTTTGTTTCTTACTTAAGTCTTTCCACTGGTCATATTACTTTTCTAGATTTTTTCATTACCCCCTACTACTCTTTCCTTTACCCCTATTTCTTTCTAGTTTATTATATATAAGCAAGGAGGATTTAGGATCTATATATGTATTTTATCTTGACTGTAGTGATACTAACCTTATATCAGCTATCTTTCTACCTCATGCTATAGCTTAGACTAGCTACAAGCAGAGGTTCTTTTAGATGACCCCTTTAAGGTCATAAAGATAAAATAAAAATAACTTTCCCCCCCTCTCC